>JAVQKI010158933.1:0-10000 GCA_036025975.1 Nematalosa erebi
GAGAGAGAGAGAGAGAGAGAGAGAGAGAGAGAGATAGACATCGCCACAGTGTTAAAGAGAGAGACAGAGAGAGAGAGAGAGAGATATAGAGAGAGAGAGAGAGAAATAGAGAGAGAGAGAGAGAGAAATAGAGAGAGAGACCCATAGAGCTCTTTATGGCTTGGTTCTCGTGCCACAATCTCCATACCGTGACTGTGCCCTGTGAGGGTATGAAAAATCACCCAGCTATGGCTAAAAGACAAGTGTGTGCTTGTTTCTACCCCCCACCCCCTCCCATTTAGCCACCCTCTCCCTCTCCCTGCACCTCTTTGCTATTGTGAGCCACTCATTTGTCACTGGGAGCTGGCAAGCCATATAACCTTTTCATTTGAATAGGACTTGCTGCTGGACAACACTGGGTGCTGTACAGTCAGTGAGCACTGCCCCGGGTCTCTTGACTTTCCTTGCCTGCGAAGGGCAGCGTCAGCTCTAAAAGTTTGCATACACTGTTTATTCGTGCGACTCGCAGAGAGAGGAAGATGTGTGTGTGTGTGTGTGTTCGCGTGTGTGTGTGTGTGTGTGTGTTTGTGTGTGTGTGTGGAGGTGGTGGATTAGGTGTTGTTTGTATGTGTGGCTCTGGACAGATTATATGAAACGCTTTTCCTGTTATGCCTTGGTCTGTATTTAGCTTGAGTTATTTATTAAACATGTTTGTAAAGCCTGTTTACTTAATAGTTTCTGTCCCACCACATTTCAATTTGCTAAACAGTCACTGAAAGGGAGTCTCTAACTTTTGTTTGATGCTGGCAGGTGAATTGTTTACATTCCATCTTGAAATAGTCCTGCATTTGTCATGGGCATGTAAAAGTGTTATATGTTTCACAACCCGCCAAAGCCAGTGTACCTTTGGCCCTTGTTTAGAAACAGTAACCGTTGTGTGCCATCAATTATCTGAGGTCGTTTACAGCTGTCCGTGGAGAAGGAAGATTAGAGATGAATCCTACTTGACTTAGTCTGACCTCATTTGATAATTGTAAGGAAATCTTTCACCGTTTGGGTGTGCTTTGGTTTCTCTTTGGCTCTCTTTAGCAAACACGGTGTTTGCGTGGTGGTGTACAGAAAAGTGCCGGGCTTTTCGTATTAGAGTGGAGGTGTGTAGTTTGCGCAGAGGCACGAATGTCACCTGTCACCGATACCCTGAGCGCTTCCTGCGTCTGTGAGGTCAGGTGGGAGTCATCTTACAGCCACTACCGTTTTTGCTACGGTGGCCTGGCGGCCTTTTTAGTTTTGACTCCTCAGTTTGGTCTTTTTCCCAGGCACCATTAAAAAGCAACAGAGCACTGCTCTGGATAGCCCTAAAGGCAATAGGGGTTTGGGTGGTGATATATATTTCACCGGGAGGCTTTAATGCCAGCTATCCTCTTGGCTGTTGCATAACAACAGGAGCTACAGTGGATTGGCTGGAATTCTCAGGTATCACCGTGGTCGCCTAGGTGGTTTTATGGTCTGTCTGTGTCTCTCACCCTCCCCGCCACAATGCTATTCATCTCTGTCTGCCCCTCGCTCGCTGCTCCAAAACTCTCACTGCTAAAGAAGTAGTCTGATGTCTTTTAAGAAGACACCATTACTTTTGGCAGCAACAAAGCCCGGCCAAACTGACCCAGATTGACTGCGTGCCGCTGTGCTGTGCTGTGCTGTGCAGCAGTGGTGAGAGAGGGGGGCAGTGTGTGAGCAAGCAGCAAGTCATTTGCTCCCTATGGAACTGCTGACGTTTCAGCATTTATTTTTTGCTTTCCCCCTGACATGGCAGCAGCCACTAGGCCAGCCCTGAGTGAGTGAGTGAGTGAGTGAGTGAGAGAGAGAGAGAGAGAGAGAGAGAGAGACAGAAAGGGGCGGGGGGGTTACTGGCTCAATTATGACCAACAGGGATTTCCCTCTTCCGGGGTTCGTATGCAAACTAGATGCCCTTCTAGAAAGACATACAACCCCATGAGTTTGTAATTTCACAGACAGCAGATATTTTTCTTTTTTAAGTTAAAAATTTAATTCAAAGGGCAGTTTAGCCATAGGGCCTGGACTATGTCGACTAAGTGAACTACCTTTTCTGGACATGTAATGAAACATTTAGGCCTATGTAAAAACAAACACAACTGGATGCAAAACTAACACACTTCATAGTTACTGAGTGCATGCAAACTTGAACTCTCTCCATCAGCTTGTGTTGTGCCTGTTTTGTTTTCTAGTGGTTCCACAAAATGCTTGTGTCCTCTCTCGTGCCATGGTGACTCACGGCTGATTGTGGCTACATTGGCACTCTGGTGAAGTTTACCAGTGGGACGTGAGCTTTTGATATTACTGTCGCATGGATTAAGTTAATTTAATTAAAATGGACGCCTGGAATGCCACGTCGTGTTGTTGTTCTGCTTGGCCTTTCTCCCCATGAGAGAGTGCCTGCTGATGAATAGTGTCAGTCAAGGGCTGCTGTGCATGCCTTCAGGTTTCCCACACTTCCGTAAAACTCCATTTCCAGCCCATTCTATGAGCTCATAATTTCTTTTGGCATTGAAGCAGACAGCCCTTCGGCTGTGTCACACATTTTGCTAATGTTTCTTGTAAAGTGTGCTAATGCTGTATCTTAGTTATGAATTAGGTCCCGCTGGCTAAAGCTAAATAGGTGACTTCCTGATTAGCCTCGTTCTCCGTGTTATGTAGTAGTAGCTAACAGAAAACACAAACACTACTCAGTAGAACCATATAGACTACTGTCGCGTGTCCTTAGATTAGTCTGTCCGGGGGGCAGTTGGAGGAGAATGGGAACCCTGTCCCATAGTCTCAGCCTTGTCAGTTCATTCCCATAAATAGTCAAATGTCTCTTTGCCACAATGACTCTGAGTCACTATGGGAGTCATCAAGTCATCAAGTCCTGAATATTTGCCCTCTACCAGTGACCAGTGCGCAGTGATTTTGACCCCTGTGCCCCCTGTTCTTCTCCATCCACCCCCCCACCCTCCCCTACTCTTAGTCGCAGGACAGGACATTACAATGTCCACAACCGCTCCAAAAATGCAGCAGGGGAGCCTCCGTATGGCCGCAGCAACTCCCAGGACTCTCTGGACATGGACCTCCTTTGGAAGGAGGTGGAGAGCATCGGAGAGGCAGACGCCGGGACCCATGAGGAGGTGCAGCTGAAGGTGGCCGACGGTACGTGGTTCCATACACTTACACTGCTACAACTTTTTATCATAGTAATTGTATGATAAAGATGGAGGTCATATTCTTTTAACAAAAGATAGAGGCCATGTTCTTTTGGAGCCACACGATTACAGCTGAACCACATTATGAAGCACATTATTCACTCATTAGAGTCTCTTCTTTGCATGCTTGGTGAGAGGGAGCATTTTTATGTGGCCTATGTGATGGCTGGTGCTCAGGTTGTCATTCTTGTCACTCTGATGTTCATGTCCTGTATTTGTGCAGCAGATGATGTTAGGCTGGCTCACCTTTTGACTAGTTTAGCATAGAGAGGAGTAGCTTAGCTAGTCTGAGCTTGTCCTGTGATGTACTGGCTTTAAAATGCCAGACTACCAGCATACTGCACGCTGCTGGTGTAGTCTACTGATCTTGACTACAAAGCAGCTCTTTTCAGTCGAGATCAGACCACCAGCAGAATGCACTATGGCATTTCAGAGACAGCAAGACAGAGCCACAGTGGCAGAGACACTGACTTCTCCCTGGAACAGACAACGAAAAAACAAGGACGTTCAGGAGAAAAACCAGCCAGGGGATCGGTAGCAGTATCTCATTGAGTGTCTGTCGTAAGTGGTGTGCAGCGGACAGAGATAGATTAGGCGCACTCTGTTATGGCCATTTTAGCTTTATATCTTAGAACATGCTTGTGGCCAGTAGATTTGATTAGCAGTTTTTCCTGTCCCGTCCCCTCAGATTTAGCTTTTCACAGCTAATGGCTAGTCTCTCTATATTTAGAACTGAAAGGCAAACAGCACCTAAGGCTTTGAAGATGCTATCTCCGGTCTTCGTGAGGAAAAACTGACAATAGCTATGTCTGAACCTGCAGGAAAGGACTATAAACAGGGCAGGCAGAGGGGGGATTTTTCTCAGTGTATACATGGAATGTTTTTGTCTTTAGAGAGGAACCTGAATGCTTGGACTTCCTGAGTGAAGTTTCTGGTCAAGTTTTTTGTTTGTGTGCATGTGTTGATTCTTTATCTTATGGTAATATGCAGGAAGAGAGAGAGACAAAGAGAGATAATCTGAATGTGTATGTGTTTATGTGTCTGTCTGTCTGTCTGTCATGTCTGTTTGTGTGTGTCTGTGATGTGTCAGCTGTGTATCTGTCTGACCGTGAATCATTTGCCTCCAACAAATCTGTTCATCCTGTTTATCTGTGGCTAACAAATTAGCACCACAAAAGATTTGACATTTACCATACATATCAGAAAGACTAACATGGACCTTTGGCCCACTCTTTTCCTCTGTATTCACTGCATGCATTTGTATTATATATACCACTTAATGTTTGACCTTTTAAGTCAGAGGGGGATACAGTCTTTTCCAAGCCAAATGTGAACTAATTGGCTACAGAGTCTTCTCTGATCTATTTGATGAATTAAATTGTGGTGCAGAGGTCATAGACACTCACATCTCAGGCTTATCTAACTTTTCATGAGGTACATTAAGTACAGTAAAGCTCCAAGGCTAGTTACCACTGTCCTCTTAACAGCACTCACTGATTCCTGGACCTCTGCTAACCGGTGTGAGAGAGTTTGTGTTAGCTGGAAATCTGATCCGTGTGCTATCTGTTGCCAGTAATGCTATGTCATTCTGTGTGTTGGCTCTGTAGACACACGGTAGCCAAACACCATGAATTAGACTTCATGGAGGAGCTTCTTTCACTTCCTGTTGCCCTGGCCATTGCCCTTTGCCATTTTCATGTCCAGAGGGGGTGATATGAAAAAGGATGTCTTAAAGAGGCAGTCAAAGTTTTGCTGAACATGAGCTGGAACCAAAAGCAGAACATTCGACCAATGTGAGATAGATTTGGTCACGTCAAGGAAGTTTGTGTACTTTTGCAAAGTATCTCAAGTATCTCATCCAGTGCATTAGGGGCTGGGGCTGATGGATTAGGGCTATTCCTTCATTTAATGACAACTTCAATACATTTTCTCAAACAAAGCTGAATGCTTGTAGTCATACAAGTGTACCACTTCATTCTTGTCGGGAAGCAACATGACCAGATCCAAATTTCTGATAATTCATTGCATAACTGTTAGTTCCTGCCTACACTTGGACAATGCTTTGGTTCTGTGGTAAGATTACCTGAGCCAAACTGTGCCTTCCTGTCTTTCAGAGGGGGAACACGAGGAAGCATGGCTGACGGAGGCAGGACTTGCCACGCTCTTCCAAGAATCCGAGTTGGACCCCGACGCCTCGGAGGACAGCAAGGCCATGCTGTCGACGCTGACCCGAGCGCAGGCGGCCGCCGTGGAGAAACGCTTGGAGCTCCTCAAACAGACCATGCGCAAGCGCAACAAGCCGTCCCACGTGCCTGACGTCAGGGAGATCTTCAAACCGCCACCGGGTTATTCTGGCGACTCAGAAGAGACCCAGGTGGGTAGATCTGCAGAAAAGAGCTTCATATATATGTCATAAAATGTAAAAACACCACATAAGAAATCGGTTATCACATTAAAATTGTACAGTTCCTTAAACACGTGTACAGTATGTTCAGAGGCTAGGCCAGGGTGCATGATTGTCTGTGTTTTGATGTGATTTAAATGCCACTGTACTAGTTGCAAGGATGGAAATTTGACTCAATACAGTACATATACAGACTCACTCCTATAATTAGCTGTTATTTGAATGGTGACACCATGGAAGAAACGTCTGCTTTTTAAACACAGCTCTGCGCTTATTGTTTATGTCTTCTACAGTGATAAGTCTAATTTGGTGACTATTAAAGAAAACTGTTTTAGTTTGAGAGGTTTGGTGTACAATTTGCATGACATTTGGGATTCATTAAATAATTTCACACCTCTGCTTGCAAGACACCATGTGTGACATGTCAACAGTGGGATTCTCTGTAACATAAACCTGATGGCCTCATTTAATGGCCTAAGGAGTCCCATTAGGGACAAACAGACTTCTGTTCTAAGGTCACTTGAGAAAATGATTATACACTCAGCAAGTTGTTTTTAAACAGAGCCAGGCACAATGTTGGAGTGGCCAGGTTCCCTGGATTCTCTCCAGGGAAGACTCAGACAAACTGACAGAGTGGCAAATACTCGATGACAGAGGCTGTTAAGAGCGCAGTACCATCATTTCACTGGATGTCCTACCTCTTGTGGTTATTATGATAAAAATCTGTTGTCCTGTCTTGTCTGACGGATGGCTGCCCGTCGATGACTGGCTTCGTCTGGATGCCACGCTGCTTCTGATCCCGCTGTTGACAAAGCTTTGCCCTTGAGAGTTCTGTGTTATAAAAGTGTCTCTTCAGTCCAGTGCACAGATCCTTTCATCCCAGTCCCTACTGAGCCAGGGGTCATATTTTTGGTGTGTTTGGAAAGTGATGTTGAAACAACGTGTATTTGATGGAGCCTAATGCTTCGTCTTTTCTGATCGGCACTACTTAGTTTGAAGCAGAGTTGTAGCAAATGCTAAAATGTTGAATAACTGTGCTACCAAACAGGCAAACAAGTGTGCTTGTCATACATGTTATTAAAGTCATTATCTCAAACAACAGCGCCACAGTCAGCAGATTGGACACATAATTTATCTGCAGTTTCAAGGACATTATTATGAGCTGATGATAATATCTGCATGTGACAAAAAGCTTGACAGATAAAGCATGTCTGTATTTACAGGAGTTTTCACAGTAACGTAGATCTGAGATGAAATCTGTAGTACAAATGAAGGTTACTGGTAGGTATTTGCAATTGAAAACCAGTAAATAAATCATTGCAGATGCATCTAATAGCTTCAAACCGCTGGCAGATTGTAGATTATGGATAATTTATTTGACCCTGCCAAGGACAAATACGTCTTTTTGACCAGTAAAGAACAAACATGTTCAGTTTGTTGTCAAGATGTTTCAGCTCAGATGAGGAGTTGATGACGAGGCAGTTTTGCATAGGGTTGGGTTGAGAATGGATGTGTTTTGAATGCTAGTCAAAATACATGTAGGCTGTGACAAGTGAGCTATTCATTCAGTAAGGGGAAGCCAGGTAAGAAACTGAGCCTGTCAGCAGTGCGATCCCTCAGCTTTGTGGTAAGGGAGGTCTTAGTTTCGGCACGTGGGACCCCCCCCCACAACTGATTACTCTGCACCCCCCAACCCCTCAACCCCCCAACCCCCGCCGCCTGATTTTCTATTTCTCTTCTTCTCTTCCTGTTTCAGCAGACTGGAGAAGATTCACTGCACCCAGAGAGAAGTGAGAATAGCAAACGGGATGTTGCGTCCTCTGGTATGTGTCACCTAGCCAGAACACTGGCCTAGACATGTTCTCTCTCTCTCTCTCTCTCTCTCTCTCTTTCTCGTTCTATTTCTCTTTCTCTTTCCCCTCCTCCACCCTTATGGCCTTATCTGATCTCATACCTTTCTGAGTTTTTTCGCTTTCTTCCATCTTTTGATATACCCCTGCTATCAGTTCTATTATGACACCTCTAGGAAAGAAGCCATAAAGAAGCAGTCGAGTGAGTCAGAACCATGGAACAGGGCACATGGAAATGAAGGCGCTGTGGAATATCAGACCCAGGGGAGAATGAAAGATACTGATATGCACAGTGCGCAGTGTCGATGTGATGGCAGGCCTGAAGATATAAATATAAAAGATGGCCGTGCTAAAAAGAAAAGTTACCCTGTAAATCTGCCACAATCTCTTCACACCACACACACACACACACGTGCTGTCTAAAAAAAAAAAAAAAAAAAAAGTGTCAGACACTGGCGTTGAAAAAGAGCCTTACTTCAGCTTTGTGTGGTTCTTGAGTAACCTTTACCCGCGACCCGTTCTGGGCCCATTAGCGCACAGAAGGAACCCCCTCCTGGCAGCCTTTCTGACCGTCCCCAGAAACCGATCAGATCCAGCCGAACTTTGAATATTGTTCCTTGTCTGGTAGGTGCTGCATAAGGGTTGTTCGCCGCGGACTTTCATCTTTCTCTATAAAAGCTCCGAGTGCTAAAATAGTAAGGCCCTATTGGCGTTGGAGTCATTAGAAGGGTATGATTGACCAGAGTTTGTACAGGTGCAATCAAATTACTCCTTGGCACATTTCTGAAGTGTGTGGGCCTTGGAATGCCTGTTATTGGAATTTGGTCAGCCCTTCTTGTAATTTCTTAAGGCCGCATTGCGTGACTGAGCCTGTAAATAAATGTGTAATTAAATTGATTGGACCTCATAATTACCATGTCTGTGTGTATGTTTTCATCTAGTCTGTCTGTCTGTCTCTGTGTGTGTGTGTGTGTTTCCTTATTTCTCCATTTGTTTGATTGTATGTATTGTGTGTGTGAGAGAGAAAGAGAGAGAAGAGAGTGAGGACGTGTGAAGTGTTGAATATGCACACACAAACGTGTATGAATATTCACTAAATGCACTAGTTCATGCACCAGTTAAAGTATTAATGTTTTTTTTTACTTTTTGTGTGCATGTGTGTGTTAGATGAGACAATTGAAAATGGAGCACGTCGTCCCACTGACCAGCCCACCCCCGACACAGAGACAGACCTCAACCTGGAGGTGTCGTTCGCTGAGCAGGCGCTCAGCTACAGGGAGAGGTCAAAGGGCGTCGAGAGCCAGAAAAAGAGCGAGGTGGATGACAAGCTGCCGGTGAGAGTCATTAAACATTAACGTGTGTGCACTGATTTACCTGTGCCGAGCAAAGTTTACCTGGACAAAACAGGAAGTGTAGCTTGCAACTCCCAGTCGAGCAAAACAGCTTAAAGAAAAAGGGGTGGTTAGGGAGGGATACGCAAACAAATGTCAGTGGTTGAGAGGGGCTTGAACTGTTGGACTTGGTATATCCATTAAGCTGAAGTTATATCTATTGAGCTCCATCAAGGACTACAGAAAGTGACTCCATATTGTGTCCATAATAAAGTTTGGAGGCACATGGTAATGTGTGTTAATGTTTCTTCACAGTCTGTTAGCCCATGTAGTTTTGCACAAACAACAGGTGGCAAATCGTTTAATATGAAAGTCATAACACCTTGTCCTAAGCATGTTGTGTTTGTGTTAGGAGCGAGCTCCCTTTGAGGATCTAGAGCAATTTTGTGCTGAGGTGACACCTGGTGGACACTTAGGGGAACAACGGCAAAGCTGGTTCCTATTAATTTTAAGCTCTGTATTTCTGCCTATTTGTCCTGCATGGCTCCCATCAGAACTTCACAGTTCCCCTGGACAAGACGGGCCGGACAAAGATCGGGGACTTGGCCCCCCAGGATATGAAGGTTGTACGGAGGCTAGTGCTAATCGAGATGACAGCTCTGTTCGACACGGCGAAGATCGAGTGGAAATCCAACAAAGTGATTAAACAGAAAGAGAAAGGTATGGTGACAAAACATCAAACACCTCAAAACACCACAGGTACTGCGTAATGGGGCAGCATAATGGATTGCCGTGCATATTGGAAAATTCCTGGGGAGGTGCGACTCCTTGTGAGCTAGCTGCTGGTATTTCGAGTGAAGGTCAGGTCTAGGTCCAGGCTGTCCTGGTGTCTGGTGTGGTCCAAGATGTTTGTGATACTCATAGTGTTGCTGGAACAGGAAATGTTTTGGTGCTGACTAGGTGTGAAATTACAACAACATCCAGTAAGCAGCGGGGACGTCTTTGTTATTCATGTCCCACGGACATCAGCAAAACATTACAGTTCATCCCTTGTGGTGCCTCGGGATATTGTTATCTGTGTGTACAGTGTTTGAGCCGTCAGTCTTGGCCTTAGGCTGGCCCAACCACAGTACCTTCCATAAGAGCAGAAATGCCCCATAACAGATGATGATCGCAAAACAG
>JAVQKI010159256.1:0-10898 GCA_036025975.1 Nematalosa erebi
TCCCTCTTCTTGCATCCATCTGCAGAGTTGGGGTGGTGTAAAGTGGAGTGTAGTGGTGCAGAGTGTATGGAGTAGTTCAATGCGTGGCTGGCATAAGTGTAGCCTCTACCACGCTACAGGCTTGCCATCTGGCTGAGCGCTGAAAGCCATCCGTCATAAAGTGGCACTTTTGGGCAGCAGCACTGCTTACCGGGCAAGAAGCTTGGAAGATGGATAATGGTTTTGGTTTTTCATTCAGAGTATGGATCATCTAATAGAGAAAAAAGAATGTCATGTCAGGGTTTTTTTTTTATTCATGGCAGGGGTAGAGGGGTGGTTGAGAGGAGAGGTTTGCTTACGGGAGTTCAGACAGAAGTGTGTTAAGCTCTTTTTCATGGAGTGGAGGAAGCAGGGGAAAAGCAAGAGCGTGAATGACAGAATTAATAATAATTAATTTAGTTTAATTAAAAATGATAATACTCTTCACAAAGATACAATGCACACAATCCTCAAAACTTCAATTTATTGATTGATTTCTACACCACTCTCACCTGTCATATCCCTATTCACCTTGAAGTTTGACATTGTCAAGGATATTTCAAAATAACTGCCAGCAAGGATGATAAGAGTTGGCGAGCAAACAGTGTGACTGTTGTCTTTAGGGACTTTTCTCTTTGCTTCTTGCTGTTCCAAGCATTGTCCTCAAAAAAAAAAAAAAAACATTTTGTATATTTCAAAAATACTTTGGAAAGTCAAAATGAAACAATGTCATAAGGACAACTCAAATAAAAGTTTCAAGACTCTGGAAAACAGACAATCAGAATTGGTGGATTCTGTGTGAGTATGAGCGTGTGTGTTTGTGTGTGTTTGTGTGTGTGTGTGTGGGGGGGGTGGGGTAAATGATGCAAGGAGACATCTTTCCCTTGTCCTGTTTTTGTTTTTAAAGCTAGTTCAAAATCACCTTAAATGCAATCTGCAAGGAGTGATGCAGGAATATCACCCCACAGCTGTACACACCAAACATTCAGAATTTATCTTTCAGAGGAAAACAAAAATAAAAGCATTAAAGAGACACATTTCTGCACCCCATCAGCCATAATTGCATATTTTCCCCCTAATATAATAACAACATTCTAAGCTTCCCAACACACTTCAAGCCTTTAAACCACAGGCGGGAAAGAGGAGGAGGTACACATGGTACAGTATGTACAGCTCGAAGGCAAGTAGACAAGGTTGAATGCAAGATGGGTCGCTTGCAGAACATCTATTGCTGCACATGGGGAGAGCGAGCGGCGCCCTATGAGAGACAGGCGGGAAACAGGCGAGGAGTGTCTGATGATGAGGAGGTCTCAAACTCCCCTGTGTCACCGACACACTGGGATTTCATGAAAGTGGCTGACGTCTCGATTGCATCTCCCTCTCTGAAGCTCCTGGACGCCTCTAGGTGGGTTCGCGCATATGGGGTGTTGAACTGAAGATATAACTACCTGTTTGTGCTGTTTTTTTTATTTCCTTTTTACCACCATCGTGCTGCAACTCAGCTCTCGCCTACCTGTCTGAAACATTTCTCATAATGGACTGTCATATCAATTCAACACCCTGCTGACACAGACAGCAGGGACAAAGCAATTCTACTGAACGCATGCAAACTCATACCCACAGACTTTATAGCACACACACACACACACACACACACACACACACACACACACACACACACACACACACACACAGCCATACAGGCTCTCTCTCACTCACTCTCTCTCTCTCTCTTTCTATTACACACACACACACACACTCAGACACATTCTCATTCACTGACACAGACAGACACACACATGCACGCACAAAAGAACATTCATAAGCACAAAATGTAAAGCTAGCCCAGACCTGGAGTACAAAACCCACTATATATTCAGTCTTCCATCTATTATGCAGAAGTTGACAAAAAAAAAAACAACACAGAATTGAAAAATGTCCAACAGCAGTCATTTCTGAATTTTGATTTATGACATCCCTGACATTGCCGACTTGTTTATTGCACCCCTCCAAACTAGCTTCCAGCACTGCATTCTCTTGTGTTTTTAATATCTTTTGATGGTTTGCTCAGCGGAGAGATAAGCTTCTGAAGAATTCATACAACTCGGCCCCCGAAAAAAAGGAAAAAAAAAAAGAAAGAAACATTCCACAATATTGAAGCGCTTCAAAAATAGAAACAATCCACTTTGCACCTAGAGGGAATTACCTAGTCAAACGTAATTGGCAGGAGAAAAACAAAAATAAAATCAATATTTAGATATCAAAGTTCTCAGGATTCAGACCCATCATTTATGTAACCTTGGCTCCACTGTTTCCTTCTCTTTCTCTGCCTTTCCTTCTACAACTGCTATAGGCTGGCTGGAGGATTTGAACGGATTTTCTTTGTTCTGGATTCTCATAATATGCCTAATTCAATTGTTATATAAACTCTGCTCGGAGTGGGAAAGTAAACAAGCAAAACTAATGAGAGAGCGGGAGATTGTTCGCAAATCCTCATATTTTCACAAATTGTTGTGAGTCATTTGACAGTGGGCCAGCCGAAGTCCATTTTTTTAGAAAAAGAAACACAAGTAAATGGAGGTGCATGGTGCCCTCGGGGGGAAATAAAACATGGATAATCTCATAGCTAAACGGCACAGAGAAATTAGTTCCTTCTTCTTTTAAAACATATGATGCAATAAAGAATTATCTTCCAGAAAATGTAATTCTCTGTTAACACATTCACAGATAGTACTGGTACACAAGTCTCTTCTTAAAGTGACTGCTAGAGTGGTAAAAAAAAAGAGAAAAGGTAGGTTATTTAATATTCTGTTCAGGCTCACAGAAGAGGTTTTCTATTGATTTTGCCAAAGCAAAGGTACAGTATAGAAATGTGCAGGTTATGAGCTTTTGGGTGCTTTTCTTGTTTTGCGAGATATTAAAGCTCACATCCCAGAGCAGCTGCTACAAGACTGCTACAGGCTAATATAAAATAGACTGAGCCTTTCCCCGCAACTTGAGTCTGTCATCAAGCATTTCTCTGGCCCTGATTCATAGTATGTGTTCAAAATTGTGAAACATTGAATAACACTGTGTAATACATTAGTTATGTAATTAGAGATTAATAGTGACAACTTTTTTTTCTCTCTCTCTACAGTAAGGCAGTTAAGGCATCCAAGTATTGTCATAAATCCCAAGAGGCAATTATAATCATCTGCTAAAAGTGATTAGCATGGAGGAAGTTTAGGAGATAATTCTCACTTTAAATGAGCCTCTCCTGCCTGATTCTCTGAGAGTAGAAGAGTGGTGGAGCAGAGCACAAATTGCATTTCAGCAACCTGAATGTGTCCTTGAATAACTATAGTCCAAACCTTAAACAGAGTGAAGACAGTGATAGAATCATGGTTATTTCTTTTTGTTGGATAAAGAAAACGCTCTCTGCCAATCCAGCTACATTATGCATGACAAAAGCCTATAGCCTATAGTGAAAAGAAGGACTATCAGAGCCGTATTATTCATTTGATATTTCTTGCTCCTACGGCTCTGTTAGAATAATGCAATAAGGTCGGGCTGAGGCCCAGTCTGCCTGACTGTATGGGGGTTCTTAATCTTGGAAATAAATAGACACAAAAAGTACCTTCAAAGCACCCAGCTGTCCTAAATAGAGAAATTACAGAATAATGTAAATTTAAAATAAGTCCATGTAGACAATTCTGTTTTCAAACACAATAACACACAGTAGGGAAACTAGTGTGAGAACATCATCTTGGAAAGCCAAAATATTATCTCTCAATCACGCAATTGCAGCGACGCAATGCAATGATTTTTTCCTGTGAACGTATCACAGTTAGATTTAAAGCACAGGTTAAACTGTCTTAATTGGGAAAATATCTCTCATCACACATTTCATGAAACTAAAAATATGCCTGGCAACAGAAAGTGATAATTAATTAGCCAGTATTTAATAATGTTAAATGTTTTATCAGTTATTTAAAAGCAATTAGGCCAGTATACATTTCCTACAACTGAAAAAAATTCTCCTTAACATGCTTACTGTACAGACATCGCAGTTTTACCTCACTCTGGCTATATGAAAAAAGAAAGGCCACAGAGAAAAAGCTGCATATCTCCAGTTAAGAGGTTATCATGGTCAAGTCATTTTGAACTATTCAGTGACTCATGCAGCTTGCACTGCCCAGTGGACAGGTGTAACCTTGGATTAGTGTTTGACAGTCCAGCACCAGATCAACCTTATGAGTATGGAAATGAGAGATAGCCATGGACCCAAGGAAGCAGACTAAAGCCCAGGGGTGTTAGCATTAGTCGCTAGCCCATTGCTTAAGGCACTGAAGGGTGAGCTGATACAGCTCTGTAATGTACACACGCTCTGGTCTTTGTGGTGTATGGAGTTGGGTTGGCAATGAAACAGCATACATTTGAAAACCTCACAGTCAGGTCTGTGTTGTACTGCTTTGCTGTCTACACCATTAATGTTATACAATCATGTATTATTTCCTTCCTAAAAAGATGAACAGGTGAAAGACCTTGAAACAGATTGCACACTTCTTTTCACCCTCCACCGCATCTCCAATGTGATTGGCAACCGACCCCTCCTCTGACACTGTTCTCAACTTCCGATATTCAGACAAGGTCATCTGTAAATTGATGCATCCAGATGGTAATGTAATGATTTTTAATGACTTTTTGCAATGTTAAAAAGTTAGTGGTAGGATAATCATCAAATATGAACTCAATTTTGCGATGTCCAAGAGTTTAGAATGTGGCATTAATGCTAAATATCCCACGGCACATTAGATACAGCAGGGCAGCGTCTACAACTGCCACACAGGATGGAGAGTTAAAGATTGACTTAGTTTGACGTAATTAGCCTCATGTGGTGTAAACGAATGAATGGGTGTACATGCACTTCAGTATCCCTTGACCCAATGTTGATAATATTCAGAATATGGTGTTTAAAGAAGCGCTCAGCAACTCTATTTTTCTTTTTTGAATGGTTGCATTAGCCTCGCCAAAAGCTGTGGGGGGAGGTCCACGGAGAGAACGCGACAAGATTCCAATACTTTTGTAAATCCCCCTCCCATCTCTTTTCCACCGCTGTACCTACACACACACACACACACACACACACACACGAGCTACCACAATGCTGCCCTACACATATACCTCAAAGTCATTCAGTCCACACAACGTTAGCGTTCCTTGCATCGGTTAGCCTAGGCTACTATAGGCCTATTTGATACGCATTTATAGCCAACTCTTTGGGCATAAACAGGGCTACACACTTTTCTGCCAAGAAAGGCACAATGTACTGTAGGCTTACTTACTTACAATCGCAGCAAAGCCGTCAATTTTGCACGCTTGGCATTATGAGCTCTTGCGATTCAAAAAGGTTCACCCTGGAGCTCTTTGCTGTCTTCTTCCTAATGCATCCTGCGAGATTTCTGAACTATATTGATAAACTAGTAGGCCCACGAGTATTCCATTCCATCCCATTCTCCATTATATCTTTTTTCCACACTGTCATAACTTGGTTGCACATTACGTATAGGCCTACTTTGGGTAATGCACCGTATACGGCTCTGCATACAATTAGCGCCCTTCATGTGTTATCGCCACCTATTGGCGCATGTAGAAACCAATACAAGTAGCGAGTCGCTCCCACAAGTTGCATGTACCTATTCCCCTGTAGTGAGCCAGTAGATGTCTCTGTGAAAGTGACGATTTTCGCCCAACCAGGTCAGTCAACTAAATAAACGATTTCTGAACGGTTTTATGACTATAAAAATGTTGCATTGGGTGTCTTTAAATGCACAGAAAGCTTTATATACTATCAAATTTGGGATATAGAAGTCGCCGATTTGGCGCAATGGACTATGACTGAATGAGTCTTGCTCCCACCTTTGACATGCTGTAGCTTCTATGCAGACCTCCATGGGTAATGCATATGGTTTTCTGCCTGGTAGATAGCCTACTGTGTATTGTTTGCACTTTCATGAAAGATTATCATGGACCATGAATAATTGTAGCCTACTATTTTTTCAACTTAAATGTAACCAATTTATCCACATTAATTAACTTGATATTGTGCTTTACTTTATAGTAATGATCTTCAAAAAGTTGCTTACTGTTCACCAGCATATTCAAATAAAATAATTTACTTTATAAGACAACATTGGTCTACAAAAAAATCTTATCCAGTCCATCTTATATTCAGGATAATCTATATACGCACCAGTACAGTACAGTAGTTGCCTGTTAAAAGCACATCTCAAATAGTTGCATACTCATGCTTTCATATTTACAAGTGGACAAGTTATGACATATTGTATGGAGAGCATGGCCTCTTTTAAAGGAAATTGACACGACGTGCAATCCATTTGAACAAATCCAAGTGCACTTGGTGCAGTTTGTTTTGGCTAGTGTGAATAGCAATCACATCTAGGTCTGGGCAGAATGAATTTGATCCAAGAGCACTTCCAAATTGAGCTGCAGAAAGTGTTACAAACTCCATGTATTATGCAATGAGAAAGGTTGCTAACATCCAAGAAGGAAATCTTGCAGTAACCTATTTGATACAAAGCATCAACATGCATTGCACACCAGACAGCATCCACATAGAGATTATATATCAGCTTAAGGTACAAATATGTTCACAGAAAGAAGTCACATAGTTTGGAGATGGGACATCTGGGACTAAGTGTTATAAAATGTTTCCCTAAAAGAGTTGTTAGGTTTATGGCCTCATAAATATTTAAAGAACTGTAAGGTTCATGCGTGACAAATGCTGCTAAAAATATGTGGTCACCCCCCAACCCCCACCGCCCTACCAGCTTGTATTTTAAGACTCCTAGATTCATAGATCTAAACAAGGAGAAAATCAATGAGGAAGCACATGGAGGATTATAGAGTCTCCTTGAGCATAATATCCAAAAACAGGCAGTGAATCAACAGCTGTGGCCCTATCATGGGAGCACATTTATCCTCCTCGGGAATGCAAAGAATAGAGTGGGAGTACAGACGAAGGCCCGGCATAATGCAAATTCTTAAACAAAACAAAAAAAATCTTTAAAATCCTCTTTTTTTATCTGGAAGATGTATCAAACAAACAAACATACAAGCCGTGAAATCTTTGCATTGTTCCAGCCCTATGTTCCAGCCTCCCTGGCCTTTACATATTACATGCACTGGTAATACATGCATAAATGTATAAGCCCAACAGTGTAGAGAGTGCACACAGCAAGTGGGTAGAAACATGAAGTAAACATGAACTGCTGCTTTTCATTTCTTGGTAATCACATTTTTTTCAGTCTTTACAATACCAGCAGTGCTGCTAGCAATAAAAATATAAATGTTCATATGCAATTTTATCCTCCATCAGAAGCACAGATTGCCTAACAGAGCCAAGCAAAGTATTTGCATGTGATCCGCTCCCCAGGCCTACTCTTTGGTAACCTTCCTCTAGACCTCACTTGTCTATGGAGGCATCTGTTATGGTAGCATAATTAGGATTCATTTTTGCAGTGATTACACTTGAGCCCAGAAAATGCCATGCAACCACTTGACCCTTCATCTTAAGCAGGCTGTCAAAGCTCTGGATCTCTGGCAACCATGCCTGCTGAGTACATTAATTAATTGCGAATAATTACCCCCTCATCATTGGCCAGTTTTTCATAACAGGATATTAAAACATATCAAAACAGTGAAGGAGGTGTGTGTGTGTGTGTGTGTATGTGTTGGGGGGGTTACAGTGGAAATGCAAAATCCTCCCACTGACTGCAAGCCACAAAAGTTTTGTTTGAAACTAAGACAGCAACTCACAGAGGAGTACCAGCCTGTTTCGCTGTATTTCCTGCCTCCTGTCCCATCTCATTTAAAGATGGAGTGGCACAATGCGCCATGGTTGTGTTGCCGTGAAGCACCACAGCCTGAGACGACTAAGGGAGCTTGACATCTTAAGCAACACACTTGACTGCACATTACACATCCCCATCTGAATCGATGCCACTGTGACTGCATGTCACTAAATGCACAGCAGCAGTACTGTGTGACACAGAGGTTTGCGTTGTATACTGTATTTCACCTGAAGCCCTCGGGGATGGTCTTTGAGCCCAAGTGTGGTCGAAACCCAGTATACTGCACATTTATGTAGAGCACTTACAGTAGGAAACCATAGGAATGTGTGGCGTATTTTTGTGACAAGCCGCTGTCACTTATAATTACTTCAGAGGAGCCACTTTCTCTGCAATATAAAAGAACAGAGGAGGAAAAGAGAAATACCAGAAGATGAAGAAGAAGAGGAGGAAGAAAAAGAAGGAAGCAGAATAAGAAAGAGAGAGAGAGGTTTCCCGCTGCTCCCTAAGTCCAGCAGGAGTTTAGTCACTGGGAGGCTGCGAAAGACGCCAGGCCTCTCCTGGGCCTTCCCCAGCCTCTCACACCCCTTTGAAGATCAATTTTTTTGCAGTGTCGGCTCTTTACACCCCGTACCCCCACCACATCACATCACGGTGGCTTTGTTCACTGTGATTGCATATCTTTTGATTGGAGCGCTCGTGCTAATTGCATCATTCACATTTTTGTTTTCTTTTTTTGGTCATCCCCCTTAACCAACCAACTTCCCACCCACCACCTCTTCCCCCCGGATCTCTATCCTTCTTAATTTAGAGCAAGCTGACAATTTACATGCCTCATTAATTAGATTTTAAAGCCTACAGGGTGACTGAGGGAGCGCAGCACAAACGGACAGTAAAGAGTTTAAAAATAACCGTTGAAGTTATGGCACAAGTCTTGAGACAAGAGGATGGTGGGGGCCGTTTCATGTACTCACACTGTAAGCCTAAGATGACTTGTGCTTAAACAAAGCTTTTAAGCATGAATCATCAGTAATTGGACAGTGTTATAATGGATGACAGTCGTAAAAGATGTGTGTGATATTTTCATGAAATGTCAATGCGTTCCTCCTTGAGACTTAATTATGTATCAGTGTGCCCTTTATACATATGTTGTGTCTACAGACAGAAGCCTTGTCCCTAAGTTTCCATAAAGTCCATAGCCTCAAAATGCAAATTGTACTGTTCACGAATGGAGACTGTCCATTTTTAAAGTGCATCTTCCTAGGTGGGTGTTTTTCCCACCTCATCATTATTCTGTCTCCTCCCTTTCCCTCGAAGTCATTCAAACACCATTCTAACTCCCAACCCCCAAGCTCATACCCTCTAGCTTAGTGTGGCCCAGTGGGCATCGCCACACACACTTCTGCTCGTTCTCTCTCTCTCTCTCTCTCTCTCTCTCTCTTAACATACACACACAGACACACAGACACACACACACACTCACACACACACACACACTCACACACACACACACACACACACGCTACTGCTCTCTCTTTCTCTTTGCGTGCCGCTGCTGCCACGTCAGAGCAATTTAACAGCTCTTTGATCCATGTCCTCCGAGTGAATGGCAACAAATTAAGCAAATTATCTGTGCCACCCACAGGCTTGGGAGAGCGCATCTGTGGGAGACGGTGGTCGAGCCTCTTCGCTGGCCAGCCTTCTGGAGGAAGCTAATGAAAAAGAAAAACCTTAACAAAAATATAAATAAATAAATAAAATAAATAAATACAACTAAATAAAGAAATAAGGTACATAAAATAAAAAAAGGAGAAGACAACCATATTGATTCAAACTGCAAAACAGATGGTATTGGCACAACTCTTGCCACCTGTTTCCAATGAGGAGTGTGTCCAGGGCTGCCAGGCATACTGTACGCCTTAGCTACCTGGACTCCAGTTGCCACTGCTGAGATTCATGCAGTTCTACCACTAAGGAAGGGATAAAAATATACATATAAACTGAAAGAAATCACAGTATCACCCAGGTGTCATCTGGGAGCTAAAATCAATGGAATATGATGAGGAGGACTGTTTCTTTTTTTGTTCTGAGAGAACAAACAATGTTTATATTTCCTACCTGCCTATTTTAGATGTCCCAGGCTCATCGTCCCTTGCAGATATTGACAGACATTTTAAGGCTAAGAGGGAAAAAAACTGTGGCGTTACCTTTGAGCTACACATTGAGAGAACACAAAGCTCTGCTTTGCCTGTACCTTCCTATTCAATTGCTTTGGGTAAAACTATCTAAATCAAGTAGATTTTTAAAATTCTTGCCCTACTCTATTTCTTCATTGTTCAGCCTAGATGTAGTCCATATTTACGTTATATTTATTATATGACCCTTTAAAATGCTGTGGGATGTTCCATTGACGGGCCTTCCCAGTGTACAGAGGTCAATACAATGACTACTGCAAAAGTTTACTGCAGTGCAGGGGTCGGCAACCCCTGGCACGTGTGCCACAGTTGGCTGCTCATCTGCTGTTGAACAGCTATTGGCTATTGTAGGGTGTGTCTTCTGAAGGGTGGCAGACACAAATGCACCCTACTGGCTTTACATTTTTTTCCTAGACATTAATCCCAGTGCAGCAGTTGTGCCAAAGATTGTTTATCAGTTTGCAGTAGTTAAAGTGAGAAAGGCCCAGCTGTTTGGGCATTTGGGCATATCCCTCTTGGATATTATGGGTAGAGGTGTTGTCCACTTATTGTATTTTGAAAGTTTTGTTGTATTTATCCAACATGTTATTTTTAGACAAAGCACGAACACTTTATTTGAGGTTGTCTGCATAAGAGTGACATGAGTGACATTAATTCTAGAATGTAACTGTAACTGTAACTTTCTGCTCCTCTTGGCCAGGACTCCCTTGGAAAAGAGGTTCTTAATCTCAATGTGACTTTTCCTGGTTAAATAAAGGTTGAATAAATAAATAAATAAATATAATTATATATTATAAATATAATTATATAATAAATGAGCCTGCCATTAAAATGA
>JAVQKI010159595.1:0-11160 GCA_036025975.1 Nematalosa erebi
CACACACACACACACACACAAGAGGGGTGTCTTCAGCAGAGTGGATTAATATTTATAAGAGCTGCAGAAAGCTCCCCTCATAATAGCATTGAGGGACTATTAGCAACTGGAAGCATATCATGCACACACACACACACACACACACACACACACACACACACACACACACACACACACACACACAGGCACCTATTTGGCTGGTATCTATAGGGAGCATGTGCACTCACAAACACACACACACACACACACACACACACACACCCATGAACACAAACACACACTCACACAGGCCTCTTTTTGGCATACGCACACACACACACACACACACACACACACACACACACACACACAGAGGCATCTATTTGGCTGGTGTGTATAGCCCGTTTCACACTGGTGAATACCTCACATTTAATACCGCAGTAATCCATATTCTTCTTAATGACCTGTATGTGGGTCATATAGGCCATATAGGCATAGGCTAGCAGATCGCTTTGCTAAGAGGTTTGTTTATGCTGGAGGAAAGATGGAGGAATGGAATGATAAATAAATCACTCAGGTGGACTCAGGTGGATAAAGTTATATTGAGTTTATTTGTTTTGCAGGACAGAACATTCTCAGGTGAATAAAGTTATATTGAGTTTATTTGTTTTGCAGGACAGAAGATTCTTCACCACAAAAGCAATGTGCTGGAGACAGTGGTCCTCATCAATCCCTCAGAGGAAGCCGTCAGCACTGAGGCAAGTGTGTGTGTGTGTGTGTGTGTGCGTGCGTGCATGCGTGTGTGCGTGCGCGTGTGTGTATGTGTGTGTCTTTGACATGTTACAAAACCCTCTTTCCCATTTTCCTATTGCTGGACCAGTGGGCTGTGAGATGACCTCATATTGTTTGTTCATAATCGTTGTTGTTTGTTCGTTCAGGTGCGTCTCATGATCTCAGACACAGCGAGACACAAGCTGCTGGTCCTGGCAGGCCAGTGTGTGGAGAGGACAGGGGAACTCATCCTGCAGTCTGGTTCATTCTCCCTGTTCAACTTCATCGACATCTTTACCGACCAAGAGGTAAGTATAACCTCTAGATACAGAGCCTGTTTAACCTGAAGCATAAATCATATAAAATATAACCTTATTTCATCATATAGATCATATGATAAATCTTTAATTTTATGATCGTGCATTTTGTGCTTTTATTTTTTCGATTTAAATGATCTTCTACAATTCATGTCAGATACTATTGTGACCAAGAATGCTTTATTCATGAATGTCATTTTCTTCTCAGATTGGAGAACTGCTCTCTAGCATTCATCCAGCTAACAAGGCAAGTCTTACACTCTTCTGCCCTGAAGAAGGTGACTGGAAGAACTCCAGTCTGGACAAACACAATCTCCAAGACTTCATCCACATGAAACTGAACTCTCCACTCATTCTCCCTGAGATGGAGGGGCTGTCGGAGTTTACTGAGTACCTGTCCGAGTCGGTGGAGATCCCAACCCCGTTTGACATCCTGGAACCCCCTACGTCAGGTGGATTCCTGAAGCTTTCCAAACCATGCTGCTACATTTTCCCTGGTGGCCATGGCGATGCAGCTCTGTTTGCTGTCAATGGTTTCAACATGCTGGTCAACGGTGGCTCAGAAAGGAGGTCTTGCTTCTGGAAACTAGTGCGCCATCTTGACCGAGTGGACTCCATCCTCCTGACTCATTTGGGAGATGACAACCTGCCTGGCCTTAACAGTATGCTACAGAGGAAGATGGCTGAGCTGGAGGAGGAACAGTCTCAGGGATCCACCGCTAACAGCGACTGGCTGAAGAACATGATCTCTCCAGATATAGGCATCGTGTTCCTCAATGTACCACCGAATCTGGAGAAGCCAGAGGCAAACTTTCGGGTTCGGAGGAACCTGGACGAAGCTGCAACCACACTACATTACCTGAGCAAGTTGTCTCTGACACCAGAACCTCTGCAGAGGAGCTCGGGTTGCACCATCGATCCCATCATTCTCTTCCAGAAGATGGGGGTGGGGAAACTGGAGATGTACGTTCTTAACCCAGTCAAAAACAGCAAGGAGTTACAACACTTCCTGAAGCAGTGGACCGGCAGTGAAAAGGACATGGCATCAATTCTGCTACCTGATGGAAAAGAGTCAGAGCTACCCATCTCCTATCTGTCCTCCATCTCTTCACTGATTGTGTGGCACCCTGCTAACCCATCGGAGAAGATCGTACGTGTGCTGTTTCCTGGCAACACCACTCAAAATCACATTTTAGAGGGACTGGAGAAGTTGAAACATCTGGATTTCCTGAAACAGCCAATGGTGACCCAGAAAGAGCTGAATGCAAACATGGCACCATCTCTTCAACAAGCAAAGATGAAGCATAAAACAGATAGCAAGGAGAGTCTCAAATCAATATCAAGGCCAGCAAGTAGAGCCTTAAAAAAGGATTCAAGAGAAGAGACTCCAGAGAAGGTAAAGGCAGATACAGGATCAACTGATGAAAATGTGCAGCAGAAAGATAAAACTCAGATGAAAAAGGAAAAGGTGAGGGCTCAGGATAAGGAGATAAAATCTAAAGTGGAACAAACTCCAGAGAAAAAGAAAGCAGATGTTAAAGCAAAACCTGCCCCGAAAGAAAAAGTTATGAAGAAAGAGGCCAAAAAATCTGTTGAGAAGAAAAATGGTGAAAAAGAGGTAAAGGATGATGATGTTAAAAAAGAAGAGATGAAGAAAGATGAGAAGGTGACACCAAAGAAAGAGCAAAAGATTAAAAAAGAAGACAAGATTAAAAAAGAAGATGTTAAGAAAGAGGTTAAAAAAGATGTAAAGAAAGACTTGCGAAAGGAGTCTCCCATGAAGGCCATCAAAAAAGAGGACAAGAAAGACATAAAGAAAGAGGAGAAAGAGCACAGGAAGGACATGTCAAAGCCGACCAACTTCATGAAGAGGAATGCTGCACCCTCTGCTGAGGCCAAGAAACCTGCGCCCAAACCAAAGTTACTGAAAAAAGACGACACATCTAAGAAGGAGCCAGGAAGCCCTATGAAGACCAAAGAGAAAGGGAAGGCAAGGACAGCCAAGAAGGGCACGAAAAGTGGTGAGATCAAAGCTGAAACTGCAGCAGCAGCAGCGGCAGCAGCAGGTGTTGTTGCTGGACTTGGGGTGGCAGCCAGTGTTGCTGATGCCTTGGAAGAGGAAAGGTCTTTGATGTCATCTCCAGAGGACCTCACCAAGGATTTTGAGGTGCTGAAAGCAGAGGAGTTTGCTGAAGATGAAGACGCTTTGCCTCCGACCAAAACTGAGGACACTGAGGACACAGAGTCAACGGTGCCGGTTCACCACGAGGAGATCACACTGGCCAAGGAATCTCCAGAGGCAGGGGAGTCGGTAGATGAGGGCATCACCACAACAGAGCCAGAGGGAGAGAGTGGGGAAACTCCTGATGAGGCAGAGCCAAAAGGGAAGGTCAGCAGCATCACCAGTGAGAAGTTTGAAGATGAGGGGACGGGACTTGAGGAGTCATCTGAAGTCGGGGATGATGAGGTGAAAGGAGAGGGCGATGAAGTGGAGGAGGAGGAGGAGGAGGAGAAGCAAAAAATAGAACTCAAGTCAGAGGTGAAAGTAAATGAAAAGAAGGAAGACAGTGAAGAGGAGATGGAAGATGAAGCCACTGTTGTTGTCCAGACTGACACTTCAAAGCAGAATCTGTTCATCTCCACCTCACCAAAGGTGTGCTCGCCCATTTCTCCTGCGGCTTCAATTCATGATGAATACCTTCCTGAGCGTTCTGGGAGTGAACCCGCATCTGATGATGAGAACCACGATGAACCACCTGAAGAGTACACCACCTCGGGACACACCATGTCCACTATGGAAATCTCAAGTGTGCCAACGCCCATGGACGAGATGTCAACTCCACGAGACGTCATGAGTGATGAGACCACAAACGATGAGACTGACTACCCTTCTCAGGACATGGCCAGGTTTGGAGGTACTAAAATGCCAGGTGATTTTGAGAAGAAACAGCCCCCCACCCTACAAGATGGCTCTGAAGACCATTTAAAAAGTGATGCCACTGATGGTGAAGACTATCAAGCTTCTGCCTCAACGATCTCACCTTCATCTTCACTGGAGGAAGACAAAATTGCTGATTTTTTTAAGGAAGAAGAGGGTGTACGCAAGTTACCACCTGACTCATCAAACAAATCTGGGTTCCGCTCTTCGAGGCTCGCTTCTGACTCTTCATTAGGCCCAATCGTGAGGTCGCCCTCTGGTGATAAGACCATGAACATGAGCTTCATAACGTCAGGCATTGCCTCACCCATTGAGCTGGGCACCACCCTGGCTGGGGTCCCTTTGGAAATAGGAGAGAGCTCACTGAGTCCAGATGAGAAGACCCTGGAGGGCACCTCCTCTCCGCAATCTGCTGGCCACACACCTTACTACCAGTCACCACTGGACGAGAAAGCAGGGACCCTACCACCTGACACCGACACAAAAATGGATGGTCCTGTCATTGTGGAGGTTACAAGTGACAAAGAGGACTCATCTAAGCAAGGTAGTCCTGTGGACGAGAAGGTTATCAAATCTCCAGTAGACAAGTCTGCATCGCCCGGGTGTGGTTTACCAACTTCTGGACCTGAATCTCCAACCACAGGCGAAAAAGGTGAGAGGGTGTCAGCTCTGAAGGAAGAGAGCAAAATGTCAATATCAGAGGGAACCGCATCTGATAGGTCAGCAAGTCCAGTTGATGAAGTGGCTGCAGAAGACTTTTCCCATGTTGCATCTGTGTCAACTTCCCTAGCCACTGTGAGCTCTCTTCGAGAACCTACAACTGATGATGTTTCACCATCTTTGCACGCTGAGGTCGGCTCCCCGCACTCCACAGAGGTAGATGACTCCTTATCTGTCTCTGTAGGTCAGACTTCAACTGCTTTTCAGGAAACAGACGTCTCTCCATCCAAGGAGGACAGCCCTCGACCAATGTCCATCTCCCCGGAAACCTCTCCCAAAACAGCCCAGTCCACAATGTCCCTTCCGGAACCCTCTACAATGCAGGCTTCCCAGGATTCACCTGACCACTCCATGGCCTCAGACTTTAGCAAGCAGTCACCACAGCACCCTTCTGCCCCTGGAGCTCGCGCCGTCACAGAAAATGGACCCACAGAGGTTGACTGCAGCCCCTCTGACACGTACGATGACAAAGCCGCCGGAGATCGGCAGAGATCACCTGAGAAGCCAATACTATTCAAAGAGAGCGACTCTGCTGATGCTGCTTCCAGGTCCCCGTCAGAGGCCTCACAGTCCAGTCCCTCAGCCACGACTCCTTGCCAGATTGGGGGGGCAACAGACACGTGTCCAGGTGCAGCAGAATCATCAGGCCCAACAACCCCCACAGCAGCCTCCATCTCCCACTCCCCCGTGACAACCCCCAAAGCAGCCTCCATTTCCCACTCCCCCGTGACTCCAGACTCCTCACTGGTGTTGGGTGGGGCCAGTACTTCTGACTGGATGAATAAGGACAAAACTAGTCCCACATCATTGTTTGGAGAGGGCAGTTCTCCTAAAGCTCAAGATGCAAAGGAGAAGTCTGCCTCTCCTGCAGTTTCTCCGGTGTCTTCATATGTGTGCTCCTCACTGAAGACCGAAAGTCTGTCTCCGGCAGGAGAGGAGACTAAAACTTTCAAGAGTGAGTCCAAATCCCCTGTCAGTCCTGGGGCTCCCTCTCCAACTTACCCACCCATGTCCTCTAACCTCCCAGAATCTGTAGCTTCAGGTGCCTCGAACTTTGGATCCAGAGATCCAGACAGCGCCAGGAAGAGCCCGTGTCCTCCATCTAGGACAGATGTGGATCTGTGTTTGGTGAAGTCCTGTGAGTACAAGCACCCAAAGACAGAGCTGTCCCCATCTTTCATCAACCCGAACCCACTCGAGTACTTCCTGAATGAAGAGAACGCTCAGGAGGAGGAGAAGCTTCTGACCAAGTCCAGTGGTGGACCACCCCCTCCTGGCGGGAAACTCCATGGGAAACAGTGTGAGGAAACTCCTCCCACCTCAGTCAGCGAGTCCGCCCCCTCCCAGACGGACTCTGATGTCCCCCCTGGCACAGAGGAATGCCCTTCCATCACAGCAGACGCCAACATCGACTCAGAGGATGACTCCGAGACTCTTCCGACCGACAGGACGCTCACTTACCGCCACGTGGATCCTCCGCCATTGGCACCCCGCGATGCGGCTCCATCTCCACCCCAGCCTGACGCATGCATGGTGGACCCAGACGTGCTGGCAACCGAGGAGAGCAACCAAGTCAAGGACACGAAGAAAGAGGGTGAGGAGAAGCCTAAAAAGAAGAAGACGATGACTAAGAAGTCTGCCTCACCAGCCCGAAAGAGTGCCGTTTCAAAGTCAAGTGTACTGAAGGACACAAAAACCGCCTCGCCCAAAAAGACTACCAGTGCCAAGGGAGGGGAAGGGAAAGATGCCAAAAATGCAACCAATACTTCAGCTTCCCGAGGAGTGAAAAGTACCACCTCAGGTATGACCTGCCATTCAGATGTTTCTGTTGTCAACACTGATGCATTATCACCAAAATGTGTTCACTGATCTTTTCCTCATTCAGATATACAGTATGTGTTCACTGCATATATCTTTCTCATTCACATATACAGTATATGTATCCACCGAGTATATCTTTATCTTCCTCTGATACAGATGTGTTGACTGAACTTATCTCCTTTAAAAATGGGATTCTCTTCTCTGATTGGCAGATAGGGTGGCCATTATGTTCGTTTAACAGGCTACCTTTGAAGTAGTTCAAAAAAAAAAAACGTTCCATGCCAATGCGCTTATGAATGGTAACCATAACAGCAGTAGTAAAGTAGCCTAATTAATGTTTGATTGACAAGTAACGGTAGCTATAATAGGTTGTTTTCTGTAGTTAATGCGCAAGATTCCTAAATTTAAAGAAAGTCATAGATAGATAGAGATTCTACATATACGGGAGATAAATACAAACGGGATAAGAGTGTTAGGGGCTCAGGTTGAATTCCCTCTGTATTTCTGTCTCTCAGGAAGCAGTAAAAGCTCCTCTGGATCGGCGGTTCCCAACTGCCCCCCTGTGTACTTGGATCTGGTGTACATCCCAAACCACTGCAGTGCCAAAAACGTGGACTCCGAGTTCTTCAAGAGAGTCCGCTCCTCGTACTATGTGGTCAGTGGCAACGACCAGGCAGCCCAGGAGCCGAGCAGAGCGGTGCTGGACGCACTGCTGGAGGGGAAAGCCCAGTGGGGAAACAACATGCAGGTCAGTCGACTCTGCCCCAGTGTCTCAGGGTGCTCACTGTGTGTCCTATGATCCATGATCACTCCCTTTGGGTTTCAGGACAAACGCAGTCCATTAACGTCTCATTCGCACTGCAATCTGAGCGTTCGCAGTGCACACCTGTTTGGTCCGTTTTTGTTTAGAATGCTTGTTAACACATTAGACCATGCACACCGCACATGTGTTCCGTTTTTGTTTAGAATGCTTGTTAACACATTAGACCATGCACACCGCACATGTGTTCCGCGCAGCGGCACCCTGCAGCTCGAGTTCTATTTTTCTGTGCGTGTGTTTGTTTCTTTTGTCTCTATGTGATGTTCTGTGTCTCCTCCCAGGTGACCCTCATCCCCACGCACGACTCTGAGGTGATGAGGGACTGGTACCAGGACACCCATGAGAAACAGCAGAACCTCAACATCATGGTTCTGGCCAGCAGCAGCACTGTGGTCATGCAGGACGAGTCCTTCCCAGCGTGCAAGATCGAGCTGTGAGCCGGGGAAGCTGAGATCTGCAGGCCTGGCGCTGGTCACACCTCACAGAGGCTGTGTTCAGCTCTCACAGTAGTGCAGGACTATAAGGTCTAATTGATCCCCCCTCTCAAAAAGTGTTAAGTCAGAAGATTAATTCCAACTTAATTATCCCATTTGGTTGATTGGTCACAAATGGAGTCTCAAACATGGACTGTGCTGATCTTAATGTATATTTAAATGGCACCTATTGAGGAGTATGCAGAATCATGTGTTGTGTAAGTTTCTTTTGAACGAGAAGTCTGGAAAAAAGTTGGGGAGTTGAAAGTTCAAGATGCAAAAAAAGTTTGTTAAGTTAGCATGGCTTCACATGTGATCCCTACCGAGCGGCTTCAACAGTAGGGCACTTATAGCTTAGTACGCTACCCATACTGGTCAAGGACAAATACTAGTCTTAGAGTGACATCACACTGAATGTGGGTGAAAGGAAGAGGGTAACAGAACTCTGACTGTGTGTGAAGGAGCCTGTAGGGTACAGCTGTGCAGTCAGTAATGTAGCGCTTGATAACTCAGACTAAACACTGAGGAAGTACCCATCACAACTCAAAGAAAACAGATACCAGTGTCAGTGCACAGCTAGCTAGCTTAATTGAAGCAGAATGTTATAACAGACACACAACTCTGAAACAGTATGTATATGGCATCAAATCTTCCCAATATGACCACCACCAACACACCAAAGGACCCTGTTCAAAATGCCTTAGAACGTGAACTGAATGTACACCATGACTGATGCACTTATTTGGGAACAGATGTCGGGTCTGTAGATAGCTGATGAGCATCATTTCAAGGGCCGTCCCCACAGGTACAGATGGTAGCGCTGTGGTTATGTACGTAGGTGTATCAGAGTTTTTGCTCAGCACGATGTGGAATGGGCCAGTCGTCATCTGAAGCGGACATGTCCTTAAGTAATGTCTGAGTTCTTTTTTGCTTGCAAAAGGCCTGTGTTGAGATCCCAACATGACAGGCAAAATGCCCCATAGCATCAGTTAGAGCTAGTGCTAAAATTACAAGCTGTAAGATCCATGTTGTCATTTTGATTTGTCTTAAACTCATAAGAATAATCTTGATAATGAGCTTCCTCTGATGATGTGAAAGCACTGCTGTTTGTAACAAGCTATTCGTAGAAGAAGAGAAAAATATGAACTGGGACATGGTCCGAGCAAAGTTTAACAAATGTCCTGCTTTTGATTATAATTTGATGTTTTCCCTTTCATTTATTTATTTATTTTTTAATGTCTGTATATTTGTGCACTGTGTTAAGAGGATGTCAGTATTTGCACTATATTGTTTTTGCACTTTCATTTTTTTCCATTAGTTAAATTCTTCTGAAGTGTGAAATTAATACACTAATTTATTTACTTATTTATTTATTAATGAGTGATGGATTATGGAGATACTTGCATCTTAAAAATCTTGACTGCCATGACAAAGATTCATGTTTAACCTGAGACTTGAGCTACTTGTTTTCTTTGGGTCGTATTCCACACTACACCAGCTGTGTGTAAGCAGAAAAGTGGTCGTTTTTGGACTGAGAACGTTTCTTTTACCTTTGGTCTGTATGGAAGTGTACTGGACAACGTGTATCTCTGCCTGATGTCACTGCTCTGTTTCCCCGAGTGAATGAGGCAAATGGAATCGGAGGCGGTCAGAGTGTGATGTACTGTATGGGAACTAAGCCAGTTTCTTCTCTGGAGTGACTGGACTGAAGCTCTTGATCAGTGGCCGCACGAGTGGATGAAAACATGCGCCCTAGTAATATAACACGTTAAACATTTCTCTCTCTCTCTCCCTCTCTCTCTCTCACTCACTCACTCTCTCACGAGGGAGCAGGAGGAAGGTCTAAAATTGCCAAGACAAGAAACTTGCAAGTCAGTGATTAAGTTTGCTGAGCATGTCATGTCCTTTGGCCTCCTGCCATGTTTGAAGTGCAAGAGAGAGAGGGAGTGATCCCCTTCTCTGTCAGGTGTCGGACATTTTGAAATCTTAGACCTTGTCTGTTACAGTGTCTAAGCAAAACTGGTATGAGCTGACCAGAAAACCCGCTGCATTTTTGTCTTGAAGCGCGTGAGATTTATGCATTGTAACTGAGACCACGGCAATCTTAAGATACCGTCTGTGGTTTCCAGTGTAGCAAAGAGCGGTGTCTTAATGAGAGTAGATGCAGTTGAGAAAGAATGTTTCATGAATGAGAGACTTCTCACTTTCACTTCTGTTTGATTGACAGGACTCCGATCATCACCACACACCTAAAGACCAGATAACACACCAGACCAGATCACACACCTACCGTAACAGATCAGATCACTCACACCTACCGTAACAGACCAGATCACACACACCTACCGTAACAGACCAGATCACACAGCTACCGGACAGACAAACCATTTCTCACTCGTAACGCCGTGGCTAGCGAAGCCTCACACATTTCTAGAATGCTGCCCAACAGCATTTCACAGACATGAAGCAGTTGAGTTCTAAATTTCAACTTTACTTACTGAGAACAAACACACAACATCAGGACTCAAACACTCACTAATTGTAAATAGTTGCAGTAGAAATCTTTTAACCAAGCAAGGAAAAGCAAGACCATTTTAAGCATTTAGAAACCAGATGAACACTCAGCTTTTGACTCTTCTCTCCGCTTTCTCTTTTCGCTATATCCATCAGTTCTTCTCTCTCTCACTCTCTCTCTCTGTATCTATCCCCATCCTTCTCTCTGTCCTTCTCTCTTGAGTGCTTGTGAGAGTTTGTCTGCGGCTGTGTAAGGTATTTATGTCTTGTGAGCTTGCATCTGCCCCAATACACCCTAGCTCCCCCCAACTCATATCTACCGTAGAGGATAGTTTCATGTCAAAGTATTAAGTAGTGCTTTTCTGACTTACATTTGTGTGCAATATGTCATTTCCCCACCTCATGTGGGACATTTGATGTAAAGGGAACCGCTATGGAACCCTGGGAGATAACAGCACCCAATAAAGACTCATGTGGAAACCCAGGGCGTGTCAGAGGAGACTTTCTTTCCTTTGGGAATGACACAGAAGATGCTCCACGGTGTCAGTACATTCTATACCTACATACAAACATAGCTGTGCATTCTGTACCTACATACCAAACATAGTGCATTATATACCGTACCTACGTACAAACATAGCAGTACATTCTAACCTACATATAAAGGCTGCAGTACATTCTGTACCTACATACAAACACAGCAGTATATTCTATACCTACATACAGACTCAGAAGTACATTCTAACCTATATATAAAGACAGCAGTATATTCTAAACTTACAAACAAACAGTACATTCTATACCTAC
>JAVQKI010159677.1:0-10781 GCA_036025975.1 Nematalosa erebi
ACTAATACCTTGGCAAAGAAAGAACCTGTTTAGTAGATGCTCACCTCGAGCCTGGCCATGCCTTCCTAAGCACTTCCGCTAGATTATCATCTTCCCACAGTGCTAGTCTGGATTTGATCCCACTGAGCTAAAACCTGGGCCAGGCTAGCTTAACTCCCCAATCACCAACTATCCCATTTAGACTATATTCCATCTTGTGCACGGTTACTGCAAAAAATTTTGCCGCACCTGTGTCTTGTAGCCGTCCACCAGGTTCTCAAAGTCCCTGACGGCGCCCTTCAGCTGCTGGAGCTCTGACTGGGACACGCTCAGCCTGTCCTCAGTTCCGGACAGGGTGGTCTACAAACACAAGTTTGAACACACACACACACACACACACACACAAAAACATAAATCTCAACTGCACTGAAACCCCCTTCATACTTTTGGCCCACATCCTTGTAGTATTCCTGTGTGTACTGTATGTATGCATGCTTTGTTTATATTATAACAAAAACTCCTGACTCCTGAGTCTCTGGATCTCCAGTCTAACGGATTAAAGGTGTCTATGACAGTTGTGATCTCACCTTGAGCCTCATTTTCTAATCTAACGGACTACAGGTGTCTGTATGGCAGTAGTGAACTCACCTTGAGTCTGACTCTGTAATCTAATAGACTAAAGGTGTCTGTGTGAAAGCAATGAGCTCACCTTGAGTCTCTGGTTCTCCAGGCGTGTGGAGGAGGCTTCGGCTGTGAGGCGATGGAGTCGGTCTAAGAGGCCCTCCTTCTCCACACGGAACTTATCACCTGCAGTCTGCAGCTCCTCCGTCAGCTCGGTAACATGGCTGGAAGAGGATGACACACACACACACACACGCACACACACACAGATACAGACATACATTGCAGATGTGTAAGATGTTGTGCATGATGTGCTTGTAGTCCTGAAATGTTTTAATCACCGTTTCCGTCAGAATATAAAGATATGGGCAATTCGCACAAACTGCCACGCCCATAACGCCACCAAAATGCCATGGTATTTGTATGATACACATACACATAAATACACACTTACTGTAAACACTCACTAAAACTAAGCAGTGTGTTGAAGTTTCTAGAATTCTTAGCCAATACCCCTCGTGCTCTGGGTGTTTGAGACCAGGGCAAATCCTGGGACCGGCCCCAGTCTATAATGGCAACGTGTCAATATAGTATATGGTGTACTATCTCCCGTCACTCACTTCTTGAGGCTGATGAGCTCCAGGTCCTGCTGTTTCCTCTCCCTGAGCTCCTTGGTGTGGCGCAACTGCAGCCCCTCTGCAGTGGACAGAGCGTCCGCCAGCTGGGCCTCCTGTGTCAGTCAGCCAAACAGGCACATCAGTGACCGGCTACTGGACAGGGCTGGGCTTCCCAAGTTACAAAAGTAGGCGCGCTCAAACTCCAAAATATAATCTTCTTAATTATGCCTTAGGGTGCGAGTTAAAGACATCAGATTAAATAGAAAGAAAACCGCACTCTCTTACTTCTACTCATACTTTTAAAAAGAAAGTTTATTGGACCATGCCCAACAAACGCGTTTCGGCGTCAAGCCGTCCTCAGTGTGTGTGCTGGGTTTCCCAAAACCTTCTAAGTGCTAAGTAGGTTTACCAAATAGCATGCATTAAGAAGGTTTTGGGAAACCCAGTGCATTATGGTCCACATGTAAACTACTTATTTTCATTCACTGTGCTTGAAATGGTTTGATTCTATTCCACTGATATTATGCTCAGAAGGGTTATATGTGTTTCATGTGCTGTCTATGTTTGATGAAATGTAACAATGGGTTTTGTTAGTGCAATTATGCCTCTAAACAGACAACAGCTCAATCATTCTGTTTATATTCATAATTAACATTCCATCTTTCCATATGAAAATGGTGCCGCAGGAGGTAGAGGTGCAGTTTGCAAACCGCAGGGTTGTAGATTTGAGCCTGGCTCAAATCTGTAGATTGTAGATTTGAGCCTGGCTTTTCCTGACCTCCTCCAAGTGTCCCTCAAACTGCTCCCGGTGAGCAGGTTGGCACCTTGTAAGGCAGCCTTTACACTGGGAGGTGTGTTCCTATCTTAATGAGGTCCTCTCACCTTCTCCTTTAGTTGTGTGGCAAGCTGAGAGGCGTGACCCTCACTCTGCTCCGCCCTCTGCCTCTGGGATTGGCTTGCTTGGCGCAACGCTTCCTGGTCCACCACCTGGTGGCGCTGTAGCTCCTGAATCTGCTCCTGCAAAGTCTGCATCTCGGATCGCTGCTGCTGCAGGGTGCCCTCCATCGCCTGACACGCACACACGCACAAACACACACAATCACACACACACACAGACACACACACACACACACAGACACACACACACACAGACACACAGACACACAGGAGAGAACACAAGGTGAGATTTCCACACAGACAAGATGAAGAGAACAGGATGGGGATTAAGAGGGAAAAAAAAGGGAAATAAAGTTGTTCATAGAAAAGTGAAAACCACAACTAGACCCTGGTGATCATGCAGAAGACTGTGAATACTGTGAAAATGTAGTAAGTTGGGCCTGTGGTTTATAGTAAAGTATTTTAGTATTTTAGCATGAGTGGACACACACTAACATGCACCTGCACACGTGCACGTGCACGTGCACACACACACACACACACGCAGCTGAAAGAACCTGATTTAAATATCCTCCGTCCTGTATAATTATTGTGTGCTCTAATATTGTGGATCTCACTGGTTCCAGTGGTTTCTGCCATAGCTGTGCACGCTGGGTGCTGGAGTGTCAAACTGAGGCACAGAGGCATCAAAGCCATGAGGCACTTGCCTGAATCTGTGCCCCCAAGCGCTCATTCTCCACCTCCTTCTTGCGTAGCTGCTTCTGCAGGTGCCCCTGTGTTGTCTCCAGAGCATTGGACAGATATCTGGAGCTAGTAGCAAGGCCCTGAGGCATTAAACAAGAGTCAGGATAAAAAACAAACAAACAAAAAAAACAAGACAAAAAATTCCATTCAAAATTCAATTAAAAATTCTGCTAATTTACAAAATGACATGTACAGCTGTACAACAGCCATTACATATGTGCTTCAGTATCATCCGGTGATGTGTAGGGTGACGTGCTCTACCTTCTCTCCCTCCAGGTGTTCTGTTATCTGACTGGCCTCCCTCATCTTGACGTTGAGTTTAGACTCCAGTCTCTATGGAAGGTCAAAGGTCGTTCACATCAGCTCAACACATTTCCCATGGACACACACGACAGTAAATAATGTTCTTAAATGACTGATTCTGCTATAATGACTCCAGTTTTGCGAAAGCTTATTGTTATATCTGGAATGAGTTGCATTTAACTCTGTGGTGGCATGACTTTAACGTAAGATAGTGGATGTACTGGACCCACCATTTTTTCCGCTTCAGATTCAGCCAGCCTCTTCAGAAGCCCCTCCCTCTCATCCATCATTCGCATTGCGTCCGTCTGCCAACACAACAACATTCATATTAAGAAACATACTGAAGTGGTGTGGTATACACTTCATATGCTATTCTCAGTTTATATACAAGGAAAGCTGAGCATATCTAAACATAAGGCTCTGTATTTATGAATGCGTGTGTGTGTTCTATTGCATCTATGATTTCCCATGTTATGTTAACCTCAGGTATGTAATGGATACAAATAGAGATCAGTGTATGTGGACAGGCGTATACAGGGCTACCTCTCGGCCGTGTTGGTCACGTAGGAGTTGCCGCAGGGCCCGGTTGGTGCTCTCGAAAGCCTCCAGCTTCTTGACCAGCGCCTCATGCTGACGTCCCAGCACAGCTGCGTCTGGCCTGGACAGCTTCTTCTCCTGCGGGGGCCAATGGGGAGGGAGGAGGAGAGAGGACTGAATCAAAACAGAGACACTGATACTGGTCTTCAGCATCAGACCTTCACCAAGCAAGTGCTGAATACTGTCCAACTTCACACCGTAGCTCCAGTTTTAAGTCTGGTCTTTCCCCTTATGTGAAAATATTATATTGGTAAAATTCTTTCAATATTCTATGTTGTGAAGTTGCCATTTCCTGGGTACTCACTTTTTTCCATTAATTAAATTAAATTCAAAACTATTAAATTAAATTAAATTAAATTATTCCATTATAAAAAAAACTGTATGGTGTTGCTTAACAATGATAGAAAATGTGCTAACGATAATCATTTAGGGTCATAAATTCTCACCTGCTTCAGCCGACCAACTACTTCACGCAGAGCTGCCACCTGATTGGCTGCTGCCTCCCCGTCGATCTCAGCCTCCACAAGTTTCCTGAGCAGGATGTCTATGTCACTCTGCCCACCTTGCGCTCCACCCTGGGTCCTAACACGGCACAGAAACAGAGAGCTCTCAGTCCACAGCTACACTAAACAAAGCCGAAGCCTACTTCACACAGCTAAACTGATTTTGATCTTGAGACAGCGACAAGCAGCAAGCCAGATTTCAAACTTCTACCTGTAACTACATGATACTCTTAGCTAAAAGGCAATTATTGGTATCACAATGCTGAAATCTGGAGAACCACTATGCATTTATATTTACAATTATAGTTATGCATTAAGCAGGTACTTAAATCTGAGGCAATTATCTGTGATTAAGCAGGCACTTAAATCCGAAGCGATTGTCTGCGATTGCCCTAAGGTAAGAGTTGTCACTTACCTTAGGACCAGCCTCCCCTACAGCAACTTTATGGTTAAGTGCATTGCTCAAAGGCACTTTAGCCCCTTTTCCACTGCACATTTTCGTAACGGCACGGCACGACTCCACCATGACTTTTTGGGTACTTTTTCGTACCCACTTCAGAGGTAGTACAAGTCGTGCTGAGCCGACAGTAAAACATGACGTGTACAGTGCTGTCCACTGATTGGTAAAATGGTAGCCATGTGTTGCTTATCCCCTTGATACAAAGCTTATATCTTATCAAATAAATGTTTTCTCTCTTAGAAAATACATACTCAATCTTTAACTTGTGTAAATGTCAGCAAAAGTTAGCAAACAATGCTATCTGGTAGGCTACAGTCAAAGATCATTGAATACTGACCAAGATAGAGTAACATAATACGTTACAATGGGAGCGAACGTGAATAGTTCCGGTCTGCATAAGTAAGTACGTCACAATATAAACTTTTCAGTGATCTTTTGTACCAGCCTAGAAGGGCTCGATTTAGGTCTGCATAGAGGGGGATCCCCACCCCCCACCCCCTTGCGAAAATAGAACACTGAACTTAGCGAACGTTTGCGCCTCTCGCTCCGCTTTTACCCTCTCAGTTTTTAAGTACGGTCTCAACAATGAATGTGTAGCATACATCTCACTTCAACCTGTTGCGGTCATTGTGGTGTGTTGTTTAGGCTACATGCAGCAAAACACTATGGTGGCAAGCTACAGTTTTTAAGCACGGTCTCAACGAGGAATGTGTAACATACATCTCACTTAAACCTATTGCTGTCATTGTGGTGTGGTGTTTAGGCTACATGCAGCAAAACACTATCGTGGCAGGCTACAGTTTTTTAACACGGTCTCCACGAGGAATTTGTATATCTCACTTAAACCTATTGCGGTTATTGTGCCGTGTCGTTTACGTGCATACGTTTCACTACAGTGTTGACCTGCCAACTCCACCCACTTCAGCTAGTAATGACTAGTACCTGCTTGCAATGGAAACACAACCGTGCCGGTACAACAGGTGGATAGAGTAGTGTCGTGCCGAACTGTACCGAGTAGAGTAGTGTCGGGTTTGCAATGGAAAAGCGCCATAAAGAGTTTTGCTAAGAGTTTCATGCTTCAAATGAACTGGCTTGGTTTGCCCCTGGAAATGCAAGGTCAGCTCACTGATGTGGGTCTGTTTTCCTGACTACATGGCCTGTGGTATATCAGTAACAATAGAAGGAGGACGCTAGATGCAATATAAGGGTGATGGGTGGGTGGACTTTGCATTGTGGGTTTGTGTCTTTGGGATCCTTCTCCAGCGTTAGCGTGTGCTTGCCAAATACAGGATAAAGCTCCTCTGGACAGAGACAAACACAGATATTTTTATGCTCCGACTGTTTTCATTCCAAGTCATTGTGTTTTTAGCTCTGATATGCGTCTGCCTGGTTATTACTGCTCATCTGGTGCAGACTGTTTAAGCATAAACAGACTGAGAAGGGCAGCAAGCGGTGCAACCCAGTTAGATTGCCTGGTTCTGTAGGCCTGCACACCCCTGGAGACTTCAAATAACTCACTTTGTAGTGGCGGAATGACTACTGTTTGGTGTGCGGGCATAACTACTAAAACAACAAACTTCTGCGAATAACACAACCTGCGGTTGACTCGGAGGCCAGTACACTTGTGAGAGAACAACAACTGCATACTGACAACAAGACAAGCATCAATCGGGAGCTTCTACCAGACAAACAATATCAATCTCAAGCCTTATCCACATAATTAGCCAAGGTTTTATTCACTGACCTGTGAATGCAGGGTGTGAAATAGTGACTTTTCTGGCAAATATTTGTATTTATGTCATATTTTGTACTTGTGTTAAATTGCCTCATCTTTACCATTACCTTTCCCTCATCCTCATATTTTATATTCTTATCAGCTCTGTGACAGGGCAGTGATATTCATTTGTCCTCAGTAAGTGGCTGAGTGAACTACTATTGGAGACTTGAAATCTGCAGACTCACAGCATCCAAAGTGTGTGTGTGTGTGTGTGTGTGTGTGTGTGTGTGTGTGTGTGTGTGTGTGTGTGTGTGTGTGTGTGTCTGTGTGTATGTGTTCAAACTGCACTTATCTATGTGGGTATAGCAATGTACATTTTGTGTGCACATGTGCTAATGACTGGAATGGGCTGTGTGTGTGTGTGTGTGTGTGTGTATCACTGCGTATGTTTGAGAATACCTCCTCACCAGATCACAGACCAGGTCCAACACCTCCAGAATGAGCTCTGTGTGTGTGTGTGTGTGTCCTCCTCACCAAAGCACATAGCAGGTTCACTGTCTCTAGAATGGGCTTGCGTGTGTGTGTGTGTGTGTGTGTGTGTGTGTGTGTGTGTGAATGTCTCCCTCACCAGAGCACAGAGCAGGTCCACGGCCTCCAGGATGAGTTCTTGGTGTCCGATGCGGGACACTCCCAGGTCCTCCAGCTCCTGATGGGTGATCCTCAACAGCTGGTCGCCCCCCACCTTCTCCCGCTCAAAGTTCTTAATGTACTGCTGCAGGCAGTCGTCCAGCCCTGCAACACAGCACAGCATAGCACAGCAGACCATGATCAATAAACACAGCCATCAATGGACATGTCAATGCAGTCTACATGATAAGGACCGACATCAAACTGAATACAGTCCTGTTGTTAGTGAAGCACTGATTAGGGAACACTGATTGTATTTATAATGTACCGCGTATATCATACTTCATGAATATTTAGCAGTCTTCCAACTACTCTCAGCAGATATCAACCTAACTTCAATGTCAGTGACACTTGTAGGACAACTGCAGTGACATGTTTTGTTTAAAGGGGAACTACAGCAAGTTGTTGTAAGCACTATAGAACATATGTGCGTCAAAATAAAAGCCCAAATATGCCTTTTGGAGTGCTTACGATGCTAGCGGGCTCTAGCGCGCTCATTTCTGAACCAATTGCTCGAACGCTCACTCATTTTTGATAAATGTGTGCGAAGCCAGCTAACAACATTTTGGCTGAAACAAGCTGGAGTTTTCCTTCTTTTCTTTGAGTTTCCCTCCAAGGTCGATGCCAGATGGAAAATTACAGCTTTTAAAGACGTTATCTAATTCCATACCAAACATGCATGACAACCATTCTAGCACGGCCTAAGCCCAGTAGTCTCACAATAGTAGATCAGTTTGGATAAACTGGATAAGCCCATTTGTATTATGCTGGGCATCCGCTTTGTCGTCACTGGTTACTAAACCCATTTGTGACCTGGCCAAATCCACGCACTACCATTTGCTGCATTCTCTGGTTTAAAAAATTCCCAGCTCTGTCACCTTGCATACATACACACTCACACACAGACACGCAAAGAGGCTATCGATGGGATTGTAGACAGCATCTCCGCAAGAATAATGTGGCTACCACAATGAACAGAGAAAATAAACAAATAAACAAACAAACAAACAAACAAACACAAGGACACAATAACTCTCATCTAAGCCAAACACTGGTGCCACTGTGAAGAAGGGAAATGAGAGATAGAAAGATAAGGAAGAGACATGGATCTCAAGGGGCCAGCTGTCAATTCCAACACACCACAGTGTGTGTGAGCGTGTCTGTGTGAGCGTGTGTGTGTGTGTGTGTAGTGAGTGTGTGTATTTCCTTGTGTATGTGTGTGTGTGTGTGTAGTGAGTGTGTGTATTTCTGCCTGTGTGTGTGTGTGTGTGTGTGTGTGTGTGTGCTTGTGTGTGTGTGTGCGCACGCAGTGAGTGTGTGCATTTGTGTGTGCGTGTGTTTCACAACAAGAGACTAGTGTGACGTCGGTGTTTGCACAAACATCCATCCAGTCAGTCTGACGCTCAGAGCTCATCTCCTTTCATCTCTGCGCTGCCGTACCCGGCCATCCTGGAGCCAGGTGGTGGACCCGGCCGCTTAGACCCAGGCCAGCCTCGCTGAGTGGGGGGACAGCTGAGTCAACTGCCTGCGACTCCAAATCTGTGCGCAGCCACTGCCGAGCAGCTGATCTGAGGCCAGTAACGCCAGCCGCTCGTCTGCTGCCGCTCCCCAGAGGAGGAGAACTGGGCACAGCCTCTCCGTCATGCCGCCTATGCGGAACTTTCAACAATATGAAGGGAGACGGATTCCAACCAAGACCACAATCTGCAGTCCTGGCAGCCTCCTCGAGCCAAAGGAGTGAATTATAAAAACACAGCTATGGGAAAGCTGTTTATTTATGCACACAAGTACATAATGTACTATTTATTTATTATTTGTTTGTTTGTTTTGAATCCTGTGCAACCCTCTAGCTTCTCTGAAATAAATGGCTTTGAGGTTATAATATATAATGCATTTCCTCAGTGAAAAAAAATTCAGTTGAAGGTGTTCTGTTTTGGAGTCAGGCGATGGTGGTGGTGATGATGATGGTGATGATGATGATGATGGTAAACCCCTTCATCAGTCATGTTTTCAAAGGCTAGGCTGTGTTTTCAATGATGTAGATTGGTTCATCCACTCCGTTCACAGTTCTGGCTTTCTTTACATGACTTCAAAATTATAAATTTGAATACTAATCATAACGAAATTTGAAACATGATTACCATGATACCAACAATCTGAAAGTTATGTTTAAGAAAGTCCTAATCTGTATTAGTTCTAACACAGTTCTGTTCAAGAAAGTCCTAATCTGTATTAGTTCTAACACAGGTGATCTCACAAATAAACTGTCTGAGTTGTGCTATTCAGGTTTAATTTAATGGTTGGAACAGATGTGGTGGGACTTTTACATTCTGAAGGCAGAATATTCCACCTCTGCAAAACTGAAAGATTTCCTCAAGTGTTTCAAAATGCTACCTACGCTCTCCAGGAGAGCCTGAGAGAGATGGTAGCCAGCCAAATAGGATGGCACAGACCTGTGGTGCCTAAACAGCCATCAGCAGCTGTCCGTGTGGCCAAGCAGAGGACACAGCTAGCGGCTGCCACATAGACGCTAACAAACAGATGCTCATTAAAAACAGCATCCCTCTATGTTTATTTATTTGTTTGTTTGTTTGTTGTGGGATTGTTTACATTGTTTTATTCCTTGCTTGCTTTGATTTTACTGTTATCGATGGGGTGATCTTTCTCCCTAAATGGTTATGCAATGAGTGTTTTATGACCTCTATGTCCAATTTATTTATACGTCTGCTTGTTTGTGTTTGTTTGTTGTAGGATTGTTTACATTGTTTTATTCCTTTTTTTGCTTTGTTTTTTCCTGTTATCTATTCAGTGATCTGTCTCACTGATTGGTTTATGTGTTTTCTGCGTGGGTGGTTGACTGTTTTGCCTTTTCTGCTGTTTGTAATCCCAACAACCACATTGACATAGCAATAACATACTGAATATTGAACAGCAGTAGAAGCAGTACCAGTTCAGCTTGGGAAAAGTGGCACAAGATGGTGGCAATTCAGCTAAGGGAAAAGTGACAGAAACAGATACCAGACGAAAGACAAAATTTTGGTTTGAGATAAGGAGGCAGACACTGAGAGAGACAGACAGACAAGCAGATAAACAGAAAGAGACAGACAGACAGACAGACAGAGAAACAGACAGTAAGGAGACACAAGCAGCCACAGTGAGATGTAAAGATTAGATGCTTGCACCAAGAGACTGAGAGTCATGCAGGCTGATAGAAAAGTCTGCTTATCTGACAGCGGCTGCATGGGTGTCCTGTGGGCTAAATTGAGGTGTGTGTGTGTGTGTTTGCATCTGTGAGAAATAAACAGCTGATTCAGAGTCCCTGAGCTAATCAATGCAGTTTGCTTCATCAGCAGTAACAATAACAAGGCTTGGGGCTCAACACCTCCACATTACACAGGAGAGACAGACCAGCGGACAAACTTCCTCAACGCCGAAGCAGCCTCACAAATGCACACATCAACATCATTTCCTGATGATATCAAAGGCCGCTCAAAGGCTGCCAACTTAAATAGGAGCGTTAACCAACAACAACAACAACAACAAACTTCACCTATTACGATGCCTTATATAAGCTGCTTGAAACATCTGCATCCAGTGAGGAATTGTGTTTACAAAGTCTGCAGTGACAGCTGAGAATTATATGTGTGATAAAAATA
>JAVQKI010159730.1:0-2500 GCA_036025975.1 Nematalosa erebi
CCCCTTCTCCCCTCTCCCTCTCCACCTTTCTTTTCTCTCTGTCTACCTCTTCTTTTCTCTGCGCTCTCGGTTCTATCTCCCTCCACACCCCACCCCCTCCCCCTCCTGTCTTGTCTCTCACAGAGATTTGCGCAGCAGACTGTGGCGGCCATGGCATCTGCGTGGCGGGCACCTGCCGCTGCGACGAGGGCTGGACGGGCGCCGGCTGTGACCAGAGGGCATGCCACCCGCGCTGTCAGGAGCATGGCACCTGCAAGGACGGCAAATGCGAGTGCAGCCCAGGATGGAACGGAGAGCACTGCACCATCGGTAGGAGAAGTGGGAGGGGGTGACAGGGGCCTGATGGATGGATGGATGGATGGATGGATGGATGGATGGATGGATGGATGGATGGATGGATGGATGGATGGATGTGTCCATGAGTCGATATGCATTTGGACTAACACGTGAAATTATGGATGATTGAGTGTGGACTAATATGTACCTGCATAGAAGTGTGAATGTGTTTTCAGTAAAAGTGTGTGTGTGTGTGTGTGTGTGTGTGTGTGTGTATAGATCTGGAAGGATGGATGGGTGGATAATTGAAGGCTTGTATGAAGTCTGTGGTTGATGGGGCTTTAGGTTGGTAATGGGAGTGTTTTTGGTGGTGGGGTGGGAGGTGGTGAAGGATGTATTTGTCTGTGTGGGGGGATGGGTTTTGGGTTTGGACGTGAGCATGCTTAATTGAATTTGTGCAACGCAGCATAGCATGACCAGGTTTGCTCAAGGATCTGAGGCTTGCCTTCATGCATTTCAAATGTGGGAATGTGCTAAGGTGTCCTTTCATCGCATCCATCCTTCCCTCTTCTCATCCCTCCCTCTTTCTTTTCTATACCCCTCCTCCTGCATCGCTCTCTTTCTCTCTCTTCATCCATCTGTCTGTTCGTCCAGCTTCCTTTTTGGTTGGTTAATGTGAAACCCAAACATGTGCATCCTTGCAAGGAGTGCAGCCACTGGAAAGACATTCTTTTGAGGAGTCAGTTGACCTGAAAGAAAAGAAAATGTCCTGTCTGTTTTTTTTTTTTTTTTTAAAAAGCACAGAAAACCTTGACTATTTATCATTCTTTTTTTCTTGCAAGCGAGCAAGCAAGCTCCTTTCTTCCAACTTACAAACATATCTCCAAACTTTGTAAATTGAGGAGCTTTGGATATAGAATTTGTTAGTATCTAAGTAAATTGCAGTGAGTCAGAAGTCGCCATTTCAGTCATCCTCCCTAAGGTCGAGTCCAGTCTAGAAATACAGAAATCTGATGTTTTGCAGGCTAACAGGATCAGTAATGGGGAATTTCACAAGGTGTCAGTTTTCCCTGTGTAGTGAGACTTACCCTCAGGGTTATTGAGAACCAGGGATAAAGAGAGGAATGAGGGACGGGGAAAGAGAGAGATAGAGATACGGAATTAAACGATAGATGGGGACAGAGAGAGGGAGAGAGAGACGGAAGGCGAGATGGAGACCCTCAGCTTTAGTTTGGTGTTAAATGGTCACGATCAGTCTTGTCCTCTAAAGGTAGCATTGGCAGGCACCCATAGAGCCAGTGCTGGATTTGCTTGTGACGTGGACCAGCGAGGAGGTTCTTAATTCTACAGCTGAAACGACAGCCTTAAAGTCTTCTTGAGGTGCCCTTCCATTCAGTTGGAACCCAAACTTGTAGGTCTAAGGTTTGTTTTTCATATTATTATTATTATTATATACCTTAAATTCTTTACTAAAAAATAATTCATGGGTTGGTTTTCACATGTACTTTTTTTAAGACATTGTACTGTTTCCAGTCAAAGAGTTTACAAACTTAAAATCAGGAGAGCTGTCAAAACATGCCTTCTTCCACTTGGTGAGCCCTCACCAAATAAGAAAAAAAATCTTGGGATGGAAAAATTCTTCTGTCTCCTTTGCTGCTTATGTGTGCCATTGATTCATTGATTTGTGTCTTTGTTATTTAAAAAAAATATATTTATTTTTTCATTTATTTATTTTGTGTATTTGTTTGTGTTATTCATCTGAGCTCTTTGCTCTGTGTCGGTCCTGATGCTCTGTGTTCTGTCAGAAAGTCCTAAGTGAACGCAGGCCAGCGAAAGCCCACTCTGGGCGAGAGCACGGCCCAGACCCATTCATCTGAGAGAGAAAAAACACTCATCGTCTGTTATTCTGTTCACATATTCTCTCTGTCTCCTCACTCTCCCTCTCTCCCTCTCTACCTTTCCTCTCTCATTTTCACTCTGAAGAATTTCTGAACCAATCCCTGTACAGTAAAAGAGCAAAATAGCAACCCTTGCAGCAGTCTAGTGTGTGTGTGTGTGTGTGCGTTTGTTTGTTTGTGTGTGTGTGAGTTAGAGAGAGTTGAAGGGAATAGGAAAGAGGTATGATTCAGTCAGAGAGGGATTACTATCGTGACCTTTTAATGTTGTTTACGAGGGACAGGTAGACAGGTAAAAACCTACCCCCCAAAACAACACACACACACAC
>JAVQKI010159730.1:7500-20623 GCA_036025975.1 Nematalosa erebi
TGGAAACGGCCTGCAGTGACGGCAAGGACAACGATGGAGGTGAGATCCCTCTCCCTTTTTTATAGCTGATTGTTAGTATTATTATTCATTTGGTTTTATTTGTTTTTTTGTGTTATGGACCCTGCTGTGAGTCTAAAATAAAGATTCAATTTAAATTTAAATGATCCTTTTTACTATACATTGCACATCAGAAAAAAACAACAAACAGTCTCATCTTTTTGATCCAATAGCAATTTATGATTCTCCAGTGGTTTTTAGGGTGTGTATCCTCATCACTTCTGTCAAGTTTTGTGGAGAAGTTTCTCAGAGAGAACTGAAGACTAGTGTTGTCAGTGTTCCAAGCAGACTGTTTGCAAGAGCGGGCTGTCTAGTGCTGGAGGACTGTCCCAGCCTGTCTGCGCTGCTGGACGCGGGCGGGAGCCTCGTCTGGCGGCTAGTCTCCATCCCTTTAAGTAGATTAGATGTGTGTGCGGGCCTGCCTTCGGTGGCAGGTGGTCTGGCTCAGCCCCACGTGTGAATGAGAAAATCAGGTAGGGGGAGAGTGGGGCTTGACACGTCCTGAAACGGTGCGTACAGCAGCAGTCTCCCAGCATGCACCAGCACCAGGTGTGAACTCTCCCCCCCTTCCCCTCCCCTCCTCCCTAACCGCCCACCCTTTCCAGTCGTGTCCCTTCCAAAATTGCCACCATCTCGGTTTTGTCATGAAGTGCCAAAAAAGCAACGTGCATCTGTGCCGGCTCCGGAACAAATAAAGACAGACTCCAGTTGCGTGGACAGAATTGGAGTGCCTCTTTGTCCCCTTCTCCCTCTGTCTAACATTCTCTCCTGTCTTTTTTTCTCCCCTTCTTCTCTCTCCTCCTCTTCTCTCTCCCTCTCTCCTCTGTCCACTCTATCTAACCCTTCCATTCCTCTTTTCTTCATCTCCATCTGTCTCCTACCTCTTTCTCCATACTTTCTTTCCTTCTCTGTCAGTCTCTCTCTCCAACCCCTTCTCTATCTTTCTCCTCTGTCCACTCTATCTCTCCCTTCCATTCCTCCTTTCTGTCTCCCTCATTCTCCTGCCTCTCCCTCCATATTTTCTTTCCTCCTTGTCTCTCAGTCCCCTCCCCTCTCCCTCTCTCCCCCTCTCTCTCTCTCCCTCTCTGGCCCATAAAGGGGCAGGCAGGGAGGCTACAGTAGCACAGGACTGAGTGACTTCTGACAGCAGGGGTTTTATTTTTATCACCCATCTGGCCAGAAGAGGTTCCTGAGAGGGAGAGGGACTGTGTGTGTGTGTGTGTGTGTGTGTGTGTCTGTGTGTGTGTGTGCGTGTGTGAGCCTGAGAGTGAGATAGGGGGAAAGGGAGAGAGGGAGAGAGGGCGATGGAGGGGACGAGGGGAAAAGGGGAGGAAAGAGAGACTGAGAGATGACCCACTTCAGCTGGAGTAAGGCGTGCAGCTCTTCTCTGCCTGAGCCGAGCCTGGCGGTCCTGAATTATTACAGCCGTACCGCTACAGGGAAGGAGTGCAGTGGGTGGTGGTGTTGGGTGGGGTGGGTGATGGTAGGAGAGGTAGAGGAAGAGGGTTAGGGATGAGGTAGAGGTGTAGAGAGGACCTGTGCTAGAGAGAGAAAGGAAGAGAGACATAGTGGTGGGTGGCAGAATGGGTGGAAATGAGCAGTGTACTGGACGCCTGGCAACAGGCTTTTTGATTGACATCCAAAATCACACAACTTCAGCAGCAAAATGGAGTGACCACAGTAATCATTCCCCTCCGTCGTTCCACAAAAAGAGGCGTGTGAGAGAGAGAGCACGACAGGAGTAAATCTCTCCTCAAAATGCAAATAAGACAGAATTGGCCTTGCTAGACAGCAGGTTTCCTAAGTGCGCTGCCAGTCTCAAGTGAAAGTCAATCAAAATTCATCTCTTTGTAAGATCAATTTACTTGACAAAGTTGGACATTTTTAGCATGTTTTAGCAAGTAGTCGAACAAAGCTTAAGTTCAGGAGATGGTTTGTTTGCATGCACTTAAATGGATGCTTGAACTGAGTATTTAGGTTGATGCACATGTACTTATGTCTCAGTGCATTAAATCAAACCAGTCAAGGCAGAGAGAGATTTGTTTTCATTTCCTGACAGGTGAGATTCATTTGCATGTTGATAGGAAAATTTAGCTGCGCTGCTGTTTGCACATCTCTGATGTTGCTTTAAATTAAATGTGAACGTGTTGATGTGCATCCAGATCAATGTATTTGCATCCTCGACTGTCAGTCTGATTTTGAGTTCCTCTCCTCATCTTTCATCCTCCTCCTCCTCCTCTTCCTCTTCCTCTTCCTCCCTGGTGCAGATGGCCTGGTAGACTGCATGGACCCAGACTGCTGTCTGCAGGCCACGTGCCACACCACGTCGCTGTGCGTGGGCTCGCCCGATCCCCTGGACATCATCCAGGAGACTCAGATCTCCTCCGGCCAGAGCACCCTGCAGTCCTTCTACGAGCGCATCCGCTTCCTCATCGGCCGCGACAGCACCCACGTCATCCCCGGTGCCAACCCTTTCGACGGCAGGTGAGTAGCCCTTTGCAACGAGGTGTAGTGTCGGTGTGACTGTTAGTAATTACTGTGTAGTGTACATTAAAAAATGAGAAGACTGTTTCTTATGTGGTATGCTAACAACTTTCATATGCATGTAGCTCCTCTTCCGAGAAGCCTGTCTCTCTTTTGTTTGGCTTTGAGAGTGACCTTCTCCACTGACACAGCCTTGCTGTTGACACTGTTGATGTAGATGGTGCTGAGACATCAAGCGAGTCTCTTGATCACAACATTAATATTGCTTTGGCTCTCGCATTGGGGTTACTTGCCTCTGACGAGTTGCTCCACATTTCCACTCTGTGGGGATGTGCCCCAGTGTCGAGCACACAGCCGAGGGAGTTGTCGTTGCGGCGGCAGGGACGATCAGCGCGCCCGTTTGTAAACCAGAGCAGGGGGAGCGGGAGTTGTAGCCTCTCCCTTCTGGCATCCCAGACATCCTGCATTCGTGTTGATTTTATTTATTTTTTTCCTATCACCACTGCCAGGAGTCCCCCCCCCCCTTCCCCATCACTGAGAAGCTGTCAGAGAGACTCTGTCTCTCTCCCTCTTTCTCTCTTCCTCTCTCTCTCCCTCCCTGTCTCTCTCTCTCCCTCCCTCTCTTCCTCTCTCTCTACAGTGATAGGCAGCCACGTGATGCCCAAGTCCTGACCACAGCTGGGTGCGGGAAGCTTTCATACTTCCACAGTTTCTGCTGTCACTGCGTCCCGAGTGACTGCTGACTAACGAGGCTTTTCATCTGCGCATCCCCACATCCTCAACACCCCCACCCACACACACACACACACACACTCACACACACAAACACACACGCAAACCCCCCGCCCCACTCTCTCACACACACTCACACAAATACACAATCACCTCCCCTCTCTCTCTCTCTCTCACACACATACACACACTTACGCACTACCTCCGTCACTCGCTTGCACACACATATTTCCTCCTTTTTAGCTCACGCATCCATTCATCTTGTGTTCCTTTCATCTTTAATCGCTTGTGAGATTCCCTGTACCTTATTTGCATCCACACCGCTTATGGGTTTTTCTCTCATCTCCTTCTTTATTATTTCCCCTGAAACAAACAAATGGGGGGAACTGTGTGTGTGTGTGTGTGTGTGTGTGTGTGTGGGGTGGGGGTGGGGGTGGGGGGTTGAAGAGGCATGCGAGAGGGAAATAACGTTTCAGTTTGACATCTTGGGGACACTCTGCTCTCTCCTTTCATGAAAATCATAGGCAAAAAGAACAATAAAAAGAGCATCCGTCGCTCTTTTATTCTCTCTCTCTCTCTCTCTCTCTCTCTCTCTCTCTCTCTCTCTCTCTCGATTTGTGTGGTTGCCTTTTATGGTGTTGTCTTTTGTTTCTTTTCTACTTCATCCCCTTAAGGCAGAAGGCATAATGTGCCATAGAGGTCCTGGGGTTTCAGAAAGCTCTATTTTTAGCCCCGGCTCGGCACACTGCTTTGTTCCTCCGGAGGAAATGGATGTTTAGAGGAGCCTGTGGGCTTCAGCACCACCATTTCCTTGCACTGTGGTTTTTACCATGTATTGTGTTACTATCAGTGTATGTGTTTGTGCAGCTGAGCACAATCCTTTAAAGGTGCGGAGAGCCACAGCTGTTTTATATAAAGTATGATCACATTTACTTGCCTGATTCAGTGAATTTCTAGATAATTCTAAATGAATCAAAACTCACGACCCCTCCTTTACTGTAGCTCCATATGGAGGGTTGCCAGATCCCAGTAAGAGCAAAGAAATAGGAGAACCTAAAGTCCTAGGCTGATCTGAGGCTGCTCTTGCCATCTCTAAGAGTTGAGTCCAGTTCTCCAAGGAATCTGAACTTGTGACCTTATTCAAAGTTGAGCCTGACGAGTTCAGAGTCAAAGGCTAAAAAATTCATGCAGAGAAAAATGTTCTTCTGTGTGTGTGTGTTTGTGTGTGAGTGTTTTCTTGTGCCTCACCCAAGAATTTCAGGAAGTCTGTGATTTTTTTTTTTTTTTTGCCACTTGATGTCAGAATGTTTGATGAATTGCCCACACTATTCTGTAGCCCCTAAAAAAAAGCAAGTCAAGAGGGTGGGAAAGCGCCTCTTGATTGATACTCCTCAGATGCACTCCTAATGCGATGTGACATTTTCCATTTATGACATTTTTGTGACATTCAGGGAGAGTGGGAGACTCTTCACTGTTTCCATCTCTCTCTTCATTATGAGGAAGGGGCTTTGGACAGTGTTTCTCTCTCTCTCTTTCTCTTGCTCTTTCTCTCTCTCTCACTTACTCAGTCTCTCTCTATCTTTTCCTCTTACTTGTTCACTCTCTCTCCATCCCCACCCCTCTTCCCCTCCCATCCGTTCTCGCTCAAGAAAAAAAAATGCAGCATAAATAAGTAAAGATGGAGAGGCCTGGCGACGTGCTTTGAGATTGGGGATCTGGACGCACCTAAAAATATCAAGCCATTATATATTATTCATGTGCGTTATTCATTCCCCATCCCCCGTGCACAGACCCCCAACCCCCCTCCTCCATGCAAACACACACACGCGCATATGCATATATATATATATATATATATACACACACACACACACACACACACAGTTACAAAAACTCTCACCAGTAATGACACTTTCTCACTAAAGTCTAAACAAATCCCCTCAACACACACCAACACTCTAGTCACTCGAATCGCAATTCACTTGCTGACCTCTGGGGTCACCAGATTATTCCAAAACACACTGAAACACACTCCAGCCACTTCCTCCTCATGACTCACCTGGTCTCGGTGTCCACTCACATGGATCACAAGGTAAAAAAAGGAGAAGTCGACTTCCTTACATATAATCAAGCGAACGAAAGCCTAGACTAAAAAAAAATAGCTTTCCCTCTAATTACAGATTAGAGTGTGATAATTAAAATCACTTGATTGGAGTCGCATTTCCTAAGAATTGAAAAACTTTTTCTGTAAAGTAGACTGTTTTGCTATTGGCAGGATGATTGCTGCCAGACAGACATGTTGTCTGTGTTGCTGGCTATTTGCACACTGAAACATGCTTCTTCCATCAAGGAACAAGGAAAGCAGACATTTAAGTCCATTCCATCCAATAGACGCGCAAGAAGTCAAGCAGATCGTGAGCAGCAGGTTGCCGCATTCATGTTCATGTTCTTTACCATGTTATTTTACTCACTGAAGGCGGAGTGCATTGCTGATGCATGATGTCAGTTCTCCTGATAAGTGCACTGAAGCCTACCAAATCAAAGTGCCCCTGGCAGTTTTCCCCGTACATTTTAGCCAGTAGAAGATGGAATTTTTCAAAGCTTGGCATATGATTTTGAAAAAGAACCTGGCTAACAAGAATTTTAACAGTTTTAAGGCCCCCATCTTTATTCCACTCCACACCAGTCCCACCTCTTCTCCACCCACAAAAGCATTTTCTATCATTACACCCATTAATTCAGCTTCCTGGCGCAGGTCATTAAGGACCTATTAATGTCATTACTTGGCCGGCAGCTCAGGTCAAGTTGTTTGTTTACTCCAGTGGAGTGCCCTCTCCCCTCCTCCTTCTCCTCCTACTCCTCACCGCTGAATGAAATTCAGAGGACGAAAGCAGAAGATGGCATTTCCATTCAATTCTGATTCCATGTGCTGATGAAAAGAGATTTCCCCTGGAAAAAAATAGGTAATATGTGTACTACAGCAGAGGAGAAGTTGAAAGAGAGTCTGATTTAGAGACAGGGTAAGAGCAGGAAAGAAAGGAGAGAGATGTTGACTCATGTCTACCGACCACTGTTGGTATCATTAGGTCGGGCTTTGATGATGATATTACAGTACATTAGTGCTTAAATGGATCTGTATCAGCTTTGACTTAAGAGATGATTTTGAAGCACCCTTTCACAAGCCTCGGTGCTTTAAAGATTTACGAAGTGCACATCAAGCATGGTGGCTGCATGTTGTGCTTGTGTAAGCAGCCAGAGGCACAGTGGCGTGAGACATGGCATCGTGACGGTGGCATGTCACGAGGTCTTTTCCACACTCGGTTAAAATGCGTCAAACAGCTGTCCTGTTGTGTAGCCTTGACTCAATGGATATGAGCTTCTCTTGCACGTGGCCCTTTGTGCTTCGTGATATTTTAATTTGCCACCCACACCTGTGCGCTTCCGTGAAGCATGGCAAGTCAAACACATAACTGTCAAGGGCTCCCAGAAATAAGTCTTAATTTCCAATATATTTCGATGAATTTCCATGTCGCACCACAGCACCATTATGTCTTGAACAACAAAGCAGCCCCACACAGAATTACATCTCAAAGCGCAAACACTGCCGTCAACAAACAAACAAACGCACTCTCTTTTGTTCCACAAAAGCCTGGCCAACGAGCGATAAACATTTTGCGATGCAGTCACGTCTCCTTCAACTTTTATGTGCCTCGCTCTCTGCAGCGCATTGAGTCCTGCCTGCCAAGAAGTTCAGTGATGTCTTCACGCTTTTCTTTTTCACTTTTTTCCTCTCTCTCTGTTTCCCTCTCACTTTCACAAATTTTCTGGAACACGGAACTATCTGCCTGCATTTGATGATATTTAAATTGTTTGTTTGTGGTGCCAAACCTTCCTGTGTATGTGTGTGTGTGTGTGTGTGTGTGTGTGTGTGTGTGTGTGTGTGTGTGTGTGTTTCACAAATCAAGTGGAGAGAGGAATCCACTTTTAGGCAGTAAAAATCTGAAGGTTGCTGGAAGGCCACCTCTGGCTCTTTCAAAAGGAGGTATTCTAAAATAAACTCTTTTGTTAAACTCTCCGTTCTTGTGTTGGGGAGAGGGTAGTATCTCTTTTTAACATCCCTGTAATTTCATTTGCAATGTGCTGTTGGTGAAATGGTGGCCTTTGTAGCGGGCATTGCAGTGGCAAGTGGGGTGCCGGCCACCAGATCTCCTCCTGGGTTGTTTATGGCCACCGCGCCACCGCGCAGCCAAGGTCTTCCGAAGGGGAAGCTGCTGCCGGAATTAGCATAAAGCCGGGTTCCCTGGGACCGTGGGTTCTCATTGGGTGAATGCTCTTGCCTCAAGTAAGGACGAGACGAGGGCAGCCACTTACACGCCAGTGTTAATTGTTTCCAGTGTGAGGCAATGTTTAAGATCCAATGCATTTAGAGTGAGCAGGGCGAGACTGCAGAGAGAGAGAGAGAGGGAGAGAGGAAGGTGGGAGGGGGAGTGAAAATATGCCCACAGTCTAATTGAAGAGAAACGATGGAGCGATTGCTTAGGGAAATACTTTTTTTTTTTTTTTTTCTTTTTTTCCCCCTCTCACTCTCTCTCCCCTGCACTCATCACACAACTCACTGTAATAAATAGAGCTTTTCTGGTAATAGTGGCGAGAGACAGTAGTGGAAAGTCACTGGAGCAAAACCTCTCCTAGTGCAAGCCGCAGTAGCGTCTGATTGACTCTTTTAACATTGATTTATTGGTCATGGCACTGTATACTTATACCAGATAGATAGTGGATTTTTCACTTGAAGTCTGTACACCGCAAGCGAATTGCTCAATGCTGCCACGGCAACGCGTTCTGCTACCGAAAAGTAGGGGCTTTACAAACGTAAATAAACGGTCCTGCTTTTTAATTAGATGTTGTGGCGAATGCTCCACCATCTTGCTTGCCTCTCATTATCTGTGTGTTTTAAGGATGGAAACCCCACCGAGACTTCTTTTAAAGCTGCTGCTTTTGTTTTTATTTCATTATTTAGATAATGAAGGGCCGCTGTGATAAGAAGTAGGAGGAAAAATGTAGAGTGTGAACGTAAAATCACTGATTGTGTGTGTTTGTGTGTGTTGCAGTCATGCCTGTGTAATCCGGGGACAAGTGGTGACTTCCGATGGCACCCCACTGGTTGGAGTGAACATCAGCTTCATTAACAACCCTACCTATGGCTACACCATCACCAGACAGGATGGCAGGTGAGTGACTCATTCTCATTCTGACACTGCGCATGTTGGCAGACAGAAATAGAAATTATTTATTTATTATCTTATTTTATTTTATTTTTTGTCTTGTCTCGTCTCAAACTCCACTTTTCTATAAAAGGTTGTGGCATGTGGCAAAATATAGGAAAAATGTGGCAGACTGTAGGAATTACAGGGAAAGGATATGGACGTTCTACTTTGTCATTGGCTGCCATTATTTATTTATTTAATTAATTTGGATGGTGTCATTTTCTAGTCTTTAGTCTCTTGTTTTGTAAGTCTTTTATGTTCATGTCAGAACTGATGTGGATTTCTTGCCAAGATGGATGCTCGTTTATGAAGTAAAATACAAGGTCAAGACTCATGAAATTCATGCACCGGCACACATACACACACTCGGATGATTCAGTACACACACACACACACACACACACACACACACACACACACACTCACAGTACACACACTTTCTGTCTCTCTCTATCTCTCTCTGTCTCTCTGTCTCTCTCTCTCACCCCTCTTTCTTTCTTACTCATACTCTTAAACTGCATTCCATCAAGTATCTTCACCAATAATACATTCACACCCCAGGTCTATTTATCCTCCCCTCTCCTCAGGTGCAGCAGGCAGGTGAGAGACGATCATTAACACACCTGTTAGGCTCTACTATGGGAATACTTACAAAATAAAAGTTCACCACACCTCTTACTGTATCTCATCCCTCTCTCTCTCTCTCTCTCTCTCTCTCTCTCTCTCTCTCTCTCTCGCTCTCTCTCTCTCTCTCGCTCTCTCTCTCCATCTCTCTCTCTCTGTCTTCCTCTCTCTAATTGTATGTATTCACTGTTGTTCTCTCTCTCCTCCTCCCTTTGCTGTTTAAGATGTCTGAAGTGGCCCTTTATCACAGTCATTCAGTGTAGTGTCTTTCTTTTCCTCCTCCTCTTCAATCCTTCACATCTGTCTGCACTCATCCGCACGCCCTACCTCCCTCCCTCACATCTTCTTTCTTCCCTCTTCATCTCTTTCTATCTCTCTCTCTTTCTCTCTCTCTCTGGGCTCAGTCCTGTTTCTTCTCACTTCACTTCTTCACCTTCATTTGCCGTCTGATTTTCACACCCCCTCCCTACCGCATTCTTTTCGTCACCTCGTACATGAAGGGTGTTTTTTTTTTGTTTTTTGTTTTTTTCATTGCCTCCCTTTATCCTCTCTGCACTTCAGCACCTTTTCATGCCAGTGGCTCCTCCCAGAATCTCTATCTCTCCCTCCAAATCTCTCTTTCTCCCTCTCTCTCTCTCTCTCTCTCTCTCTCTCGCATCTCTTTTTCTCTGTCCTTTAGGCATCCCTTGAGTTCTGATGTGAGTTCCACCTCTGCTCCACTCCATCGCCTGTCTGCCTCACCCTCACTATCTCTCTATTCCGCTATCTCTCTCTCTCTCTGTCTCTTTGTGTCTCTCTTTTACACTACTTACCTTTCCTGCTTCCTTCTCTGTCCCTTTCTCCTTTTGTCTTTCCATCTCCTTTTCTCTTCCTGTGTCTCTCTCTCGCTCTCTCTCTATCTCTTTCTCTCCCCCTTGCCTCAGTCTCCATCACTCTACACAGCATACCTGTAAACACTACTCCATCTCCCAGTCCTGTACCTAAACACACACACGCACACGCACACGCTCACACTCACTCACACACTCTCTCTGTCTTTTCCCGCAACTCCCCTGCAATCACCGTGAACAGACTCAGTGCAGCGTGAAATCAGAAAAGCACCTGTTCAGCCACTTCCCCACCCACCGCTACCCCTCACAACCACTACCACCACCTCCCACCCTACACACACTCACACACACATACACACACACACGCTGTCTTGCCGCTCACACCTCTTTTATGATGTGTTCTTCATTGTCCACCAGGCTCAGCTCCCCAAATTGCCTCCTTGTCTATCTCCAACAGAACAGTTTTTCGCTCTGTTTCTGTAAAGTGATTGCAAGTCTACTGTGTTTGTAGGTGTCAGACAGGGCACAGATTATTCTTGAACGTTTGTGCTTAAAAAAAGACAAACAAAAACACAAATAAAGTGTGACAATAAAACAGCAACAAAACAGACATCCAGCTTATCCACTCCCTTGGCACTCTTTCCCTTTCACCAGAATGAAGAACCCTTTGCACCAGAGGCAGCATTTGCAGCTACCGTCTTTAAATAATTTTAATTACTGTTTTCAATTATTTATCTGCGGGGCTGGTGTATTGACTCAGAGACACTGTGACGCACTCTTACTGAGTAAACGGTGATAATCGCATTCCTTCAGACCTCGACACTGGCTGCACACAAGCTCGGCTTTGCTGGTGTAGGATCGTGTGCCCAGAGGGTGTCTGTTATGATGGATAATGGTCCTGTTGAATTGCACATCGATCAGCAACCCCACCCTGTCTGTATGTATTATGTTTTCTGTGTGTGTGTGTATGTGTGTGTGTATGTGTGTGTGTGTGTGTGTGTGTGTGTGGTATGTAGGGGCACTGAATCAGGCAGCTAAGATCAGGCAGCTCTCGGAATGCGTGAGCAAGTGCAAAGACCATAAGAACACAGAAAGGGTTCCATACCACATGCTTGGACACACGCATACATACGCCTACACCTGGGCCTGTGCGCGCAGGCGCACACACACATGCACAGAATCCACAACAATGGCAAGGACATCACATCAAGGGCAGAACAGACCTTTGTTTACAGGACAGAAAAAGTGGTGTGTGTGTGCATGTGTATGTGTGTGCGCAGGCAAGTGTCTATGTTATTGCGAGTGTGGCAACAAACCAGCTTTTTTTCCCTGCCTGTTGTACTGGAGCATCAGGGAGTGGGTCTGAATTAATGCTCAGCAAGTGTGAGAGTGCTGCGGTGCCTTTAATATGGAGGGAGGCTCGAGGACCTGGTCTCCTGGCACAGGCCCTTCTCCCCAGGGCTCTCCGATGACCAGGTGCTAATTGCCTGTTTTTAGAAAAAAGGAAAACAAGAGCAGTGCTTTTTTTTTAATATAAATCGCAGGTGTGTCAAGCGCACAGGTGGTCAGTTGCGTCTCCTGTTCCCATTCGCAGTCGGAGGATGTAACAGGTTTGTTTATCAGACGCGCCTCTCTCACCAGAACCAGTCCAGCAGGAGAGCTGTCGAGCAAACTTGACACAGTCGGGTCCTTTTTCCAATGCAAGGCACAAAACAGAATGGAGTTCATGCATTACTACTGGGATTGATTAAGCCACAGGCTTCGACTTGTCCCCCGACCTACAAATTTCATCTTGTCAGCTCACGAGGCGGCCCCGTTTCTTAAATGGGGTACAATCGGTGGCGGCTTTAACCTGATGGCAAGGGTTCCTATCAAGCACATGAATATGTCTGCATTCTTACGTTTCCCCCTCAGAGAATAATGGATTTCTGCAGAAAGCCATTCAGCCGATTCCATTATAATTTCTCTGACTCAAAGCTCAATATATCAAGACGGCTGTATAATTCCATTGTATTTCGTGCATATTGTGTGCCACATAGATAAAAGACTAACTGGCGGAACAGCATCGCTTCATCCATAGGCTCTCATTTAGTGTTCTAATTAATTACAACAATCATGTAATCCTTTTGGTGTTTCTTTTAGTGGGAGTGAAAAAATGGCATGGCTTTATGGTTAAATGCGATTATTTTTTTATATGTTATTAATAAGTAGGACATTAACAGACTCTGTGTGATTTTGGTGATTTAACTGAACCTTTTACATAGGCTGCCCTATGGTGAACTTCTTCATTGCTGCTTTTGTTATGCACAGAGAGCTTGTGTAAGTGCCGTGTAATAAGTGTTGAAATTGCTAATTAACTGGCGGGAGCCACAGTGTGAGATTTTTGTCCCTGAGTGCTCTGTGGTCGTCTCTTCTCAGCTTCGACCTGATCTCCAACGGTGGCGTGGCCATCGCGCTGCGCTTCGAGCGCGCTCCCTTCATCACCCAGGAGCACACGCTGTGGTTGCCGTGGGGCCGCTTCTTCGTCATGGACACTGTCGTCATGCGGCACGAGGTTAACGACATCCCCAGCTGCGACCTGAGCAGCTTCGCCAGGCCCAGCCCTGTGGTGGCACCCGCTCCGCTCACTGCCTTCGCTGGCACCTGCACGGAGAGGGGCAACATCGTACCTGAGATTCAGGTAAGACACTTCCAGTGTTCCATACATATCCCATAATGATCTAGTAATCCACCCAACCAACCAACTAGCCACACTCCACGGACTATGACAACCATGACCAACCTTATCCAACCATTACAACCCCCTCACCCTCTCAGTAAGACCAGTTACCCCAACTCTAATCTCAGTGTCAGTCCCCAGTCAACTATGCACCATCTTAATGCTAATCCACCCTAGCCTCTCTCTTGTGCACTGTCCTCAGCTACAGTGGAGGTGTGGTCATCACCACCCTGTGCCTCCAGCTCTGCTGCAACCGAAACCCTCTTGTGTCCACTCCACTCTCTTCACATCCACCAACTTCACTCTCTCTCCCCCTTCCACACACACACACACACACACACACACACAAACACACACACACACACACACACAAACTAGCACACACACACAACAAAACACACACACACACACAA
>JAVQKI010159883.1:0-10731 GCA_036025975.1 Nematalosa erebi
ATCAACTTGAGTTTGAAATTATTTTCCATAATCCAAGGACTGAACAGGGCCAAGGATAATTAGACCAAATTTCAGTTTCAGTTTATGTTGGTAAACAGAAATTGCATTTGGTGTCTACACTCTAAGGAGGCACAACAACCCCATTTTAGAATGACAAGAGGCACATAAACCTTATTGTAGAATGATGAGAGGCACATAAACCCTATTTAAATTGTGTCCGTTATGATTATCCTACACTACAGTCCCGCCTACAACATACAAATTAATTCAGACACCAGGGCGGAATGGGCACCAAAAGGGTGATTTTGTGCCAAATCAGGAGACTTTTGGACCTCATCATCTGACTTGGCATGCTAATTTAGTCATGAGTGAAACTGAAATTTTGCATGTCTTGGGTAAGTATTCTAGAAGATGAAAAACGTACAAAGTTTGTGTAAATCAAGGGGCGCTACGGCTTTAGGATACGGTAAGCAAATCGGTACAAATGCTCTATCATATCACTGTTTAGAAAACTTTGCAACATTGCACTGTTTTGAAAGTACTGGTTTACCACCGGTATTGAAGAAAACCCAATCAATACCCAACCCTCATGAGAATCGACTATGGGTCAAAATAAAAGCCCAAATCAGCTCTCTCACACTAACAATCACAGTGAATCTCACTTCACTGAAAGTACCCAGATGGGCAAAAAGTTTTGTGTGAAACGATGTGAAACTACGCGTACTAAACAATTTCCATCTTGGCTACATGGCAGAAGGGGTGGGCCCGTTGACCATTGTTTCAAATTGATTATCTCCTTTAACAATGGGATTCTCTTTTCTGACCAGCTGATGGGGTGGCCATTAACTTCGTGTAACAGGCTACCCTTGAAGTCATTCCAAAACAAAAATTAATCAACAGTCCATATCAATGCGCTTATGAATGGTAACCATAACAACAGTAGTAAAGTAGCCTAATTAATGGTTGATTGACAAGTAATGGTAGCTATAATAGCTTGTAGTTCATGCACATGATTCCTAAATTTAAAGAGAGTCATATATAAAATGATATTCTAAATATACGCAGAGAGTGTAAATACAAATACAAATAAATACAAATGGGAGATAAGCGGGATAACAACCTTCGAGGTGACCTGTTCGATGGAAATAATGTCTCATCGGAGAAAAGCCTCCACCTCGCCATTATTTCCATCAAACAGGTCACCATGTCGGCCATTATCCCTTACTTATTACGGGCATGACCATTACTTGCATCAATATATATCACTTTATTTCCTGGGGCTTTCAGTATAATAAGCAAGATTGTGGTAATTTATTTTTTATTTGCTTTTATTTTTTGTCATAACACTTAATTGATCTATGTTTTATTAGGAGGACAGTGTCTCAGAAAGCAGCTCAGATGCTGGATTAGGCAGTGACCATGAAAGTGAAACCACAACCATTGGTAAGCACAAAACACCCACACAACCTTCCTTCGTATGTACCATAAGTACTGTTTCCATATTCCTGCTTTCAAATGCCATGACCTTTCTATAAATATCCTTTAATCTGTCTATATCGTCTCTTTGTTTCTTGGTCAAATGCCTGACCTCTCTTGTCCTTCCTCACTGGCCAGATGTCTCTCTGATCTCAAACGTGATCTTCAAGCATGTCCCATCTGCCCGACTGGTGGAGGATCTAGGTCATGAGATCACATATGTCTTGCCCTATGAGTCTGCTAAGGCTGGGGCTTTTGTGGAGCTCTTCCACGAGATCGACGACCGCCTGACTGACCTGGGTATTTCAAGCTATGGCATTTCTGACACCACCCTTGAGGAGGTGAGAAGGCTGAGGGGAGGCAAACAACACACAAGCAGAAACACTTATTACATTTTAGTCAGTCTGCTTAATCTTTTCTCCAAACTTTAGTGTCCAAATTGTCAGCACATTTTCACAGTATCATTTTTTGCTCCTTGGGTATTGAGGAATGGACTTAAGTTCTGTTCTGCCAGCTTAAACCATGAGAAAACACTTGCATGTAACTCTAACATGATGCTCATGTTTTTCATTAGATTTTCCTGAAAGTGGCTGATGACAGTGGAGTTGACGCTGACATTTCAGGTAAACTTAATCTCAGATTAGCTTCTATGCAAAATATGTATTTGGTTGTTTCTAACTGGCTTGCTCTTGTTATCAGATGGCACCATTCCAACACGCAGAAACCGCAGGCACGCCTTTGGAGACCACCAGAGCTGCCTGAAGCCTTTCACTGAGGACGACTTGGACTTCAATGACTCAGAAGGTGATCCAGGTACTTTTACTATCCATCACTTCTTCATCCATGGACCAGCTTCTCCTGGTATTCCTGCCATCATTCATGTTTCACAATGATGTTGTCTAACAATATCTGTATTTTAGGTGTAATTTTCAGCTTCATTTGCCACACTTTGACAGGAGTCAATAGTTATTTACATTTGTGCCACAACGTGAGTATTTTTGCTGAATTCTTAATGGTTTGGCTTCCCTCAGAATCTCGGGAGACAGACTGGCTGGGAGGTGCAGATGGTAAAGGCTCATACCAGGTGAAGGGCTGGAGTCTGAAGAGGCAACAGTTTGTGGCCTTGTTGTGGAAAAGGTTCCTGTATGCACAGCGCTCCAGAAAGGGATTCTTCGCTCAGGTTTGACCCTCATTTCTGCTTTATACAGTAGTCTAATTAGTCTGTGTTCAATAGCAGTGTTTAGTTTAGTTGGTTTCAGAGCACTGACCAACTAAACTAAAGGTGTATTTGTCCTTTGCTGAAGAATTTCTTGTGTTGTCCTTTTTAGATTGTGTTGCCTGCTGTGTTTGTGTGCATCGCCTTGGTCTTCAGCCTCATTGTGCCACCATTTGGCAAGTACCCTAGTCTGCAGCTGGAGCCAAGCATGTATGAGGAACAGTTCACCTTTGTCAGGTATGCACAGACAATCAACGGTCAACCTCCTGTTTACAGTTTTCAATCTGTGTTTTTACCTTGACTGAATGTGCTGAAGGATGCTGACGATTTCCCTGCCATTACAGCAATGATGCCCCTGAAGACTCACATACTAACAAGCTCTTGGATGCCCTGACTGATGGTCATGGTCTTGGGCCCCGTTGTCCTAGTGAAGATCCGAATGCCTTGTGTGGGATCCCTGACGAGGACTGGGCTATCCCTGAGGTGCCTGTCACTGTGAGCCACATGTTCCTAAATGGAAACTGGACCATGGAAAACCCATCTCCTTTGTGCGAGTGCAGCTGTGAGGGCCGCAAGAAGATGCTTCCGGAATGTCCCCCTGGCGCAGGAGGTCTCCCACCACCACAGGTAGTTGGCAAATGCTAATGTGAGTCAAGAGCATGAAGATGGCAAGGTGGTATTTGAGTTCTCACAGGATTTCTCCCCCTATTTCATCTTTTTTTAGATTAAAGTCAGCGACACATCCACTCTGCAGAATCTGACGGGCAGAAACATCTCAGACTACCTCGTGAAAACATATGCTCAGATCATAGGGAAAAGCCTGAAAAATAAACTCTGGGTCAATGAATTCAGGTAGAAAGGACTCACCATCTTTACAAGTTGCCCACTCTAATCTTGACATTTCTGATGTTTCATTTTAATCAACTGTCTCCATGTCACTGCCAGGTATGGAGGATTTTCACTGGGTGCAAGGAGTTCACAGGCCCTGCCTCCTCCCGATGAGATCCATGACGCTATCTCTCACATCAAGAAACACTTCAGCCTGGGAAAAGTGAGAACCACTGCTGTTTTGAGATACTGTGCCCTATGCCTTTAAAATGGAGGGCTTTAGGAGGCACATGTCTTCTGTTATAAGTAGGCTAATGGTCGCTATGATGACTTAAATGTGTTACCTGTTTCTGTTTAGGGAACTGCATCTGACCGTTTCCTTGGTAGCCTCTCCAACTTCATCCAAGGCCTGGACACGAAGAACAATGTCAAGGTGTGTACACATCTCCAGACCACAGAGATTAGTGCAGTAAAGTGCCAGATGAAGGGAAAAAGAGGACACAGATAAAACATGACAAGAGTCATTTGTCCATCATCAAGTCGTATGCTCTGTAGACAAACAAGGAGGTGTAATAGAACTGGGTCAAGATCTTATGTGTTCTGTTGTGTAAGGAGCAGTTATTGGCACAGTTTGATGCCATTAATCCAACTCTTACTGTACCAAGCTCTCATTTTATATCACTAGACAAATGCCAAATAAGCTCATTTGAATAGTGGGTCATGTTATCAGATTTTGGAGAGTGTAAGACCAAAGAATCATGGGAAAACTTGGAATATTTCAGCTGATTTTTTGTGTGTTCAGGAATGTTGATCTTTGATAAGATAAGACAGTATAAAAGTTAGAGGTTGCTAGGGTTTGCTGATGTTTCCTAGGAATTGCCGGGGATACAGACAGTAGCTGTATGAGGTTTGATGAGGGTGTGTTAAAAACCCTTTCAGTCATGTGCGAATATGCCACAGTAGAACATTTTGTCCTGACAGCAGACAATTTGAACTTCCTGTTGCTGTAGAGGGCGGAAACAGGGTCCTGTGCTAAGCATGTATTGAGGTTTCTGTTCCCCACATGAAAAAACTTTAGGTCTCGAAACAGATTCAGTCTTCTTCCTGCTATGGCTCACAGACTTTTCTCACAGCAATGTCAACATCTATCAAACAATTTACTAAAAAACTTAAGGGGTCACAGGACCCCCCCCCCCCCCCCTCTATCTGTTTAAAGCTGTTCAGCTTTTGCAGTTTAGAGTTGTATTCATCATTGTTTTCTAATCCTTGTGAAAAAAATTAGTATGATTTTATGATATATGTGTGGAAATAAGTCCAATGTCCTAATAATTGGTTCCTTGTTCCTTTTTTTAGATTTGGTTCAACAACAAAGGCTGGCACAGTATTGGGTCATTTCTGAATGTGATGAACAATGCCATTCTGCGCTCCAGTCTGAGGGAAGAAGAGCGTGAGAAATTTGGCATCAATGCCTACAACCATCCACTCAACCTCACTAAGGAGCAGCTCTCACAGGTGGCACTGTAAGTGAACATTACTACTACACAACACGGGCTAGTTTCTGTATGCTGGCAATCTGAAAATCTGCATTGTGGCAAGATCTCTAAGACCTTTACATGGAAATCCTAATGTCCCATACAATCCTTTCGCCACCCACAGAATGACCACCTCAGTGGATGTGTTGGTATCTATCTGTGTGATCTTCGCCATGTCCTTCGTCCCGGCCAGCTTTGTGGTTTTCCTCATTCAGGAGCGTGTCAGCAAAGCCAAACACATGCAGTTCATCAGTGGTGTGCAGCCATTCCTCTACTGGCTGGCCAACTTCGTCTGGGATATGGTATGGGTTAGGTGTTTCTCTCTCATTCACATTAACAGGACTATAGCTTTTAACAACATTGCAGCAGAAATCCATGAAACAATCACTAATCCATTGGTTACAGTGCAGCCATTTGTAAGAAGCTGAAAGTGTTCAAATTGGGTGACATTTCTGTTTCGTTTTATAGTGCAACTACATTGTCCCTGCAACCCTCGTCATCATCATCTTTGTCTGCTTCCAACAAGAGGCATACGTCTCCTCCACTAACCTGCCTGTCCTGGCCCTGCTCCTGCTTCTTTATGGGTGAGTGTCCTGCCACTTAGCCTTGCAGATGTCCTGCAAATATTTACTGTGTGTTCCTTGGAGATTCTTAGAGTGTTGACTCGACAGTGGTAATGTTGTGTAATATACGGTAGCTAAGGTTAATACTTCTTAACACCTAATTCCTTATTAAGGAGGTCACTTCCCTGTTTTTCAAGTGTTATTTTTTTTAATTTGTGTATGTCTGTGTATGTGTTTTCTTGGTGTGCAGGTGGTCCATCACACCATTGATGTATCCAGCGTCATTTTTCTTCAAGATTCCAAGCACAGCCTATGTAGTCCTCACAAGTGTAAACATCCTTATTGGGATCAACGGGAGCGTCTCAACCTTTGTCCTGGAACTGTTTGGCAGCAATGTAAGTGGGGCATCCCTGCTTACTCAGCTGTACTACATATCCGGATAATGTAGATGAGACAAGGCTAGCTATGTCTCCAGAGCATTTCTAAATTAGAATGTGAGATTAGGATTGTTTTTCTCTGACCCCCTCAGGTTATAGTTTTATGAGGACTGATTTTTGTCTTTTGGTTGCACAGGAGATTGGTGGTGTCAACGACATCCTGAAAAACGTTTTCCTCATCTTCCCTCACTTCTGTTTGGGCCGCGGCCTTATCGACATGGTGAAAAACCAAGCCATGGCAGATGCCCTGGAACGATTTGGTGAGTAACCATTACTCATTTACTCATGAAAGCAAAGAGTTACAATGGATCCCTTGACAAATCCCTGTTAAGTCCTTTATTTCCAAACTTTCCAAACCTTTGCCCATACCCAGCAAGGCACTGGGTCATGTAATTGTTCTCTTCACATGGTGCTTTCATGTAGTAATGAATTGCCCATTTCAATGCGAAGGTTGTGCCTATGCTTTTGCAATAAGGATTAAACTGTATATTGGAAGTGTTGAAATAGCCAGCAGCTGCTGGTAGCTGTAGTGCTGGTCACATGGCACCAGGGGTGACGCCACATGTTCCTTTGTGTCATCAGGAGAGAACCGTTTCCGTTCGCCACTAGCGTGGGACATGGTTGGCAAGAACCTCTTTGCCATGGCTGTGGAGGGGGTCGTCTTCTTCTGCATCACTGTGCTCATCCAGTACCGCTTCTGCATCAAGGCCAGGTAAACACGCAAAGAGACACATAGAGAAAATAAACAACAACAACTTATGTACATTAGTCCATTACATTAGTAAAATGGTAAACTCTGCTCTGTGTGCTCTACCTCTCAAGGCCCATTAAAAGCCACCTGAAGCCCATTGGGGAGGAGGATGAGGACGTGGCCAGAGAGAGACAGAGGATCCTGACCGGAGCAGGCCACTCAGACATCCTGGAGCTCAAACAGCTCACCAAGGTGAGGCCAGCCATTATATTCTACAACAGGGAAGCCCAACTCTCATGACGTGTGGAAACTGCACAGAACACTCAGAAGAGGGACCATGACATGAATTAACATGAGGCTTTTTGGTTGTCTACAGATTTACAAGAGGAAGCAGAAGCCAGCAGTTGACCGCCTGTGTGTGGGCATCCCCCCAGGAGAGGTAAGACACACTCACTAAGCGATCCCATCGGCACTTAAAGCTACTAACTCTTTTAAGTCAAATACTGCATATATGAAGACATTCTGATATCATGCTTATGTCAATTCTTCCAGTGCTTTGGACTGCTGGGTGTTAATGGAGCTGGTAAGACAAGCACCTTCAAGATGCTGACAGGGGACTCAGTGGTCACCAGTGGAGAAGCCTATCTCGCTGGTAAAAGGTAAATACATAGACACGTTATGCTGTTACCTTTTTTTTAACACACAGTGCTAATTGCTGTATATACTTTCTGGCTTTCCAGTTTTACATATTGAGGGCCCAGTGTGTGGTGTTAACAGTATGTGTATTCATTTCAGTGTGCTCACAGAGATCAATGAGGTGCATCAGAACATGGGCTACTGCCCGCAATTTGATGCTATTAATGACCTACTGACTGGCAGAGAACACCTGGAATTCTATGCTATTCTGCGTGGTGTACCTGAGAAGGAAGTGTGTGAGGTCAGTTGGTTTTTTTTGCCCTCCACCCATCCACTCCTACGTAGACTGCATGTGTTTCCCACCACTTTATAAATGTTGTGTGTTGTTGAGTGCATGTTATCTCTCTAACCCTCAACTCTCTCCCTCTCCTCCTCCGTGTTCTGGCTCACAGGTGGCTGACTGGGGGATTCGTAAGCTTGGCCTGGTGAAGTACATGGATAAGGCAGCAGGAAGCTACAGTGGAGGGAACATGCGTAAACTCTCCACCGCGATGGCTCTGATTGGTGGTCCTCCTGTCGTGTTCCTGGTGAGCTTCCTCATACTGGCAGCTCATAGACAGCACTACTGTGTCTATGAATCTGATTCATAGCATATGCCAAAGACATTGACACACTTGGGGTGCACTCTGATAGAACACTTCTACCATTAGATTGCAAAACATGCTTTGAAGTTGACCTGCTCGAGTTTGACCGTTGCATAACTGCTAATCGCCTCAAATCACTGCATTCCTCAAGCAGGGAAAGTTATGATAGGTCTTATTCTTTGTTTGTTCATACTACTTTTTGCGCCAAACACCGAGCGATTAACTAGGTCGTGCTAAAGCTCATAAAGCTCTGTGCAGGGTGAGTGAGAGCAGGAGAGCAGTATCTAGCGGCTGTTGAGTGTTGTGTGGTCAAACCATGGCTCTTGGTGGTGTAGTGACACTGTTCCCGCTCTTTGCTGTGTTCTGCCTGTTCTTCTTGCTAAATCTGTGGGCCACAGTTAACCTGGCTGTGTTGTATGTGACAGGACGAACCCACGACTGGTATGGACCCCAAGGCCCGGCGGGCCCTCTGGAACTGCATTCTCAGCATCATTAAAGAGGGTCGCTCCGTAGTGCTCACCTCGCACAGGTAATCCATGCCTGTTCTGGTCTAGCTACTAACTTATATGTGTATTTTCCATCTTCAGCAAAATGTATAAAATCTGCTAACAAATACTGGAGAGGAAGGAGAGCGAAACATAGACAGTAGTAGCTATACAGATGACCAGCAGTTTTGTTTTTAATTATATCCTGCATGATGTCTTTAGAAGTGTAATCAGAGGTGAGGAGGGAGGACTGATCCTGTCCAGAAAATATAGGAAGGATTGTCTCTGATGTGTCTCTTTTCTTTGTTTGTTTCAGTATGGAGGAGTGTGAAGCCCTGTGCACACGCATGGCCATTATGGTCAATGGAAGATTCCGGTGCTTGGGAAGTGTGCAGCACTTAAAAAACAAGTAAGGGACAAGTACCCAGTAATAAAGTAAAGGACAAAAATAGAATGTCTTTAGGTAACCCCCCATTATCATCATGTATGAAATCAGAGATGAAAGTAGTTCTCATTCTGATCATGTCTGTGGTCTCTCTGTGTGTGTAGATTTGGTGATGGGTACACCATCATCCTGAGGGTGGCTGGACCCAACCCTGACCTGAGTCCAGTGATGGAGTTCATAGAACGAGAGCTGCCGGGCAGCACTCTGAAGGAGAGGCACAGAAACATGTTGCAGTATCAGCTGCCCTCCTCGCACACCTCCCTTGCACGTATCTTTAGCCTGCTCTCCAACCACAAAGAGGTGCTGCGCATCGAGGACTACTCCGTATCGCAAACAACACTAGACCAGGTAAGTGTCTCTGCCTGAGTCTGTCATGCCCTCTTTTTTTCATTCCCAGAAATGTCATGGTTCGTAGGTCATAGCTCTGAAATTCTGTGAATTGCAACCCTCTTTCGAAACACATTCTTTGTTTGAAGTACGCTGATGTAATGATGTATGTAAGCTTAACAAATACTTCTGTTGACATGTAGAGCCACCAGCTTGTTTCTAGAAATCAATTTTGGATGTTTAAATTTTTTTGCCTCTGTAGCTAACAGACCATGTGTTTGCTCTTAGGTATTTGTGAACTTTGCCAAGGACCAAAGTGATGAGGACCACTTAAAAGACATTTCCAGCAACAAGAGGGATGCCGTAATTGATTTCTCTCAGCTCAATGCCTTCCTGGACGATGATAAAGCCAAGGAGAGCTTTGTGTGATGGACCTGCTATTCTCCCCTTGGATTGGAGCTCAAGTGTTATGTTTTTTTTTCTATTTTTACTTTTTTGCTTTCGTTTTTTGTAGGTTTTTTTAATGATTTTCAGTCACTTGTGCAGACTGAACTAAATGGAACCACAGCACAGTGCTGAAACACAATTCAATGCAAATCAATGCAAGAAAAGATAATGAAGAGAAACCCACTACGTTTTAGAGCGATGGAGAGCCTGGTGCTCCTCGTTGGACTGGAACAGTAAGGATCAGACTTGAAGTCACTTGGGCAAGCACTTTGCCAACGGGCCTCTGCTCATGGACAAGGTCTTTGGCTCAAAAGATCACTGTTCACTGTTTGGTGATGTGTATAGATTGACTCCTCCACTGCCACCAACCAACATGTGATTCAGGGTGAAGTCTCCTCTTTTTACCAAGTTACTGGCTTAAAAATATTACAGCAAAAGGTTACAATCCCAGCAGCAGTCTATAGACAATATTTTACAATATTTTTATTAAGTAAAAAAAAGTGATGTAACATGAATGTCTCAGTATTGTTGTCAGTTGATGTCATGTTGGAGTACCAGAAAAAAGTAGAATGAGGATTTAACACTCCGACGAGAGAGGGCATTCGAAGAACAAACTTCTCACTGGATTCTGTAGTAATGAAACAAAAGAAAATGCACCCTGCGTTGACTGAAGTAACCTAGCTGTTGCTGGACATGTGGTGCTCATTTAGAAAGTAGGCTATTTAAAGCACACATTTTCTACAATCATTTTAGTTTGCGTCTGTCAGTTAAGACAGATACATGAGAGAGTAGGTCTGCTCATGCTCGGCTAGAGGGAGTATTTGGGATTATATTGCATGCTTTATGTTGGTCACATATTTGCCCATATATGTGCAACAAAGCATGTACATTGTTCTGTTGTAACAAGAGAGGGGGTGTCATAGCAACTGCAATATGTTTTTTTGAATCTCAAATGCCTGTAAACCCTTGATACTCTTCTGATTTTTTTTATTTAATTCTCATCT
>JAVQKI010160251.1:0-10810 GCA_036025975.1 Nematalosa erebi
GTGTGTGTGTGTGTGTGTTTGTGTGTGTGTTCGTGTGTGTGTGTGTGTGTGTGTGTGTGTGTGTGTGTGTGTGTGTGTGGCTCCTAGAGTTAGAGTGGGAGCTGTGTAACTAATAAGGGTTGTGGATCCAAACTCAGCGGGAGTCCCTCTGAAGCAGCAGAGCTCCAGCCAGCCCAGAATTACGCGCTCCAGAAACTCGCTCCATCATTAGCATCAACAAACCCAAACGACTGAGAGCGACAGTGGAACTGAGAGAGGAGCCCAGCCCTCAGCCATGGCCTACAGTGGAGACTGATGAGGTGGGCTGAGGGATGGAGCTCAGTGCCTATAGGTTATGCTCCTGCTTGGTGCTCTACCTCAGAGAGAACTTTCCATCACAGCTTAGTTATCATGCTACATGTAGCCTTCACCTTTAGCCTCTGCCAGACTTTCTGTTTACTTGTGCGAGGGCAGAGTCGGTGGAGGGAGTGTTTATGTAGCAATGTATTGCATCAAACAGTCTGGGGTGCGCAAAATGAACAAAAAATCATTTAGATCACTTGCTAAGAGCTAGCCAGGCGTATGCACGCACACACAAACACACACACACACACGCACACACACGTATTAACTTCAAAAAAGTCTTTCATAGTGTTACGCGCCAGCTTACTGCCATGCCCCTAAGAGATAGCCTCGGTTGGCTTTACTCAAGTTAATCTGTAGCACAAAAACAAACAGCATACCCTTCTGCATATGACACATTCCATTCATGCCACTTCACTGTTAACACAATCATGGAATGTCTGTGTGACTAAACCGTGTGTCTGTTCCAGCGCCTCCTGCAGAAGTCGATAATATAATCCTGTGGGAGTGACTGATATACCAGTGATCTCAGAGGCCCGCCATAACGTGAAGACCCAGGACGCTAGCCATTACTCCGATAAGCTTTATTGAAGCATCTTAAAAGCACATACAGCCCCGAGGCAGGACTCTGTCAATGATGAAGCCGACTTCAAACACGCTCCGCAAACAGTGCATTGCGGACGCCTCGGCCCAGCAATTTGTAATTCCTGACCGCCGACACGTTTCAGGCCAAACAGAGAAAAATTCCCAGGCCTGGTTACCCGTCTGATTCCAGAGACACGTGTTTCATACGGAGGCTTCAGAGCCAGGCCGACAGATGCTGCTTTGGCTTTGGCTGCTGCCGCCGTTGCCTCCACCGCTTGGGCCGCTGCTGCGGTCTCCATGCCGAGCGCTCACCGGGACGCCGTCAGATGCATTGCGCACGGCAGCCGCGGCGCCCGAGCCAGCAGCAGCAGCAGGCCTAAGGTCTGTCCCACCAGCTGTTGGGGTGGCACGCCAAACACCAAGGACGCGCGCTCATCTGCAGGTCAGTGTTTTATCTGTGAGGTAAATGTAATACTTTAATACCCCAAGTCAGTTCAGGAGGCAGCATGGAGCGAAGCACAGGAGCCCTGAAGCATTATGGGCCCGGCAGGCTGAGCCTGTGTATGCTCAAACTGAAAACCCCAACAAACGGAAACTGAAAACACGAGGAAAACACTAAGAATTACAGTGTCAGTCCCGGTTTCTTTCACAGAAACTAATAACTGTCAAACAGCTCGCTGATCACACTGTAATGGAATGCACAGGTTGATTTAATGCTTTGACTCCCACAGGTGCACAACATGTGTATCTTGATATTTCGAGTGGTGACTGGTAGGATATACTGCTATATGTGACAGTGAATCAAATTGGAACTAATAGTTACCCTCGCCATTAATCGATTTCTAGAAGCTTCATTAGAGCTACGCATTTGACACAACGTCGTCGCAAAAATAAATCCTGAGAACTGAGGCTGCACAGACGCTCTGTGCTCAGCCTAGCAGAGTGTCCCACAGATGAGGTGACCCTGACATCTATTAGCACATGTAATGGGTTTATCTGTTAAGAGGCTCATTCTTGCACAGAAGTGCACTAAAGCTTCACTAAGAGCTAGAGATACATGCCAGAGTGAAAGTGACTGCTCTGCCTGATCCCTGCCTGAACCCTGGTGCCACGCACACACACACACTCACACACACATGTCCACACACAGTGCCCGCAACATTGTTGCCCAGATCTTGCCCTTTTCACTGTAAACCACATCAACACTGCCAAAAAAACAAGGAAAGTGATTATTTATCCAGGATACAGGGGACAGTGTGAGAAAGCATTCTTTGAGCTGGGTTCGACTTGTCTGTGTTTATTTCAGAGGCTTTAGCGCCTGGCATCAGCTCTGGGAAGGAGATAAACATCGCCAGAGCAAAGCACCTGGTCTCAGGACCAATGGGCAAGCTATCGGTCAGATCTCCAGCCCTGTATTCTTCTCCACACAACTGAGAAAGGGAATTAGAGAATGAGGAGGAGGGATTAAGTGTCTCTCTAACACACCGAGGCTCCGGGAATTCAGAAGCATCTGGTGGACTTTGGAGATAGGGTACGGCAAACAAAGCAGCAACCACATGAAATCCTCATGGCTGGAATCAAAGGTATAAATACAGCCTCGTAAGGACCTGCAAATGTTTTCCATACAAGGCATAATAAACTGCCTCTGCTGTGGAGGTTGTGATTGTCGTCACTGCTTTGTTCAAAAGATTTAACTTATTTATTTGCCTTTTCAGGGAAAGCTAAAAGTAGACAAGCAGGTGGAGGATAAAAGCAGGTTGGGGAATTGCTGCTTTCAAACCCCCTGTGGACAAATATGTTTTCCCTTTCTCTGCCAACCCCGCTTTCTTTTCCCCCTCTTCTCTCTCTCTCTCTCTCTCTCTCTCTCTCTCTCTCTCTCTCTCTTCACACACTCTCTCCTCACCCCCATGAGCTGTGCTGGGGCTCTCTGATGAACAGTAGGTGGTTGGAGGAGGACATTAACATACCTTTGAGATGTTGCTGGACCTGCTTGCAGAATGGCCGAGGGGCTTCTCATTCTGAAAGAGAAACAGATTGAAGGGCGCTATTTAGAATGGCACACAAAACACATTTTACTCCATGAAAAATCTATTCAAATTTATTATAATATACAAATCGGTGTTATTCAACAAGGCGGTTGAATCGGTGTTGTTCAACAATTACTGTACAAATGTGGAAGAGAGATTTCAGGTCTAGCTGTCATTGTTTCAGCGTCCTCCCAGCTAAACAGTAATGTGACAACACTCAAGCACTGCGATGGCCAGGAGACACTGTTAGAACAGTGATGAAACTGTGATTTTGGGACACCTCCAGCAGCCCAGCTGTACCCAAAATACAAGTGTATTTGTCTGAGCATAAACACTGATGAGCTTTCAGGTCTTGGGAATGTGCGCAGACGGGTTAACATTTACTTAAGCGCGTGTGTGCAGAGAGCAAGTTAACATTTATTCGAACTTCTGCCACTTCACCAGAGGGTAAACCCAGGGCTGAATTTCTGTGGCTGAAAACCAAATGAGTTTCAGCTGCTTAAACTACAGATGAACCCAAACTTAAGAGGAAACCCTGTCATAAAAAAATCCTGATCCGATCCATAAAAAACAGACAAGCAAAAATGCTCCACATGCTTGGAAAGCAATCTATAGAGAGCCCACCATTTCTTTCACCCAGGCCAGAGAGTGAGGGTTACGGAAATATCATAAAGACATTTTCTGCTCATTTCGCCCCTCTAATGTCTCATATCCCAGAATAAGTTCTGAAAATGAGCCATCAATCATTCTTACGTAATGGCTAGTCCAGGCCAGACTGCATATTTGATATTTTTGGAGCCCTGAGAAATGACTCCAACTTGTCTGGATTAGGGAGAGTTCAGAGAGTCGAGCGCTCCAAACACATACACTGTTTACCCTCCAACCAGCACGTCTCTTCAGTATTACAAATGTATAAAATGATGACTGTTGAAGTGAAGAAATGCAAAAAATGGGGGTATGCAAAAACTATAGTTCCAGTTTGGAGCCATAGTGCAGGGCAAACCCCAAATGATTTTTCATCTTTTACATTACCCTATAGAACTTATCATATCATTATGGAGATGAAATTCTGCAACTCTGAGTGATTTTCAACATAAAAGGTTGGCTAGCCAGTGGCTAACTTTAAAGGCTATCGGGCCCTTTGGGAGATGACAGTGGAAATAGCTCATGAACCAAGCTGACACACATGTTCAGAGATAAGCAGACACCCATCGTGTAGGAGGGGGCACTGAATTACATGGGGCTAGTACAGCTCTAATTGGAGCTGGAGATGGGTTTTAAATGGAGACGACTCTTAAGTCATCTTGCCCTGCGCTGTTTCATTGTGTTACTGTCATATCTCTGTGAGCCAGAGCCTGTCCACCCTCACTAGTGAGTGGGTATCTATGGCGAAGCCCTGTGTGAAAGAGAGGGAGAGAAAAAAAGAGAGGAAGAAAGGAAAAGAGAGCGAGAGTGAGAGAGAAAGAGAGAGAGAAAGAGAGAGAGCTTTTCCTTTCTAATTACTGCACTGCTTTACGTGTGTCTCGGGCTGCTCTGGGTTACCATGGCAACTTGTCTGATGGAGGATGGTGCTTAAATGTTGGATCCCTCTGTCTCTCACACACACCTCATCAGAGAGAGTTCTAACCAGAAGAAGTAGCACCTAACCAGGCAGTTAGAGAGCCAATCTGTGACACACAACCATACACCATGTATGCACACACACACACATACACACACAGACACGCACACACATACACACACATGCATGCGCACACATACACACACACAAACACACACAAACACACATCTACTAAGGAAGTGCATTCATCCATTTAACTTTAACTCAACTGTAATGCCAACATCCATTAGGTTGTTGATTAAATGCTGGTTGTAAAAAGTAAATTACAATCACAGCACGACTCATTTGATTCCCTTCACACAACACAGTCTTTTTGGAGCAGCTAAATAATTACATTTCAGTTAAGATTTGAGAGTGGGGACAGCATGCGCTTAAAGATTCGGTCCATCTGTCCATTAGACAAAATGAAACTTTCAACACAGCGAATAATCAAATATGTTTCTTCACGCCGAAGAGCCCATCTTCTTTGTGCATTCAGCACATTGACAAGCCAAAATACCGCCTGTGCAAATGACTCATGACTTATGAAAACCCACCTTCTGGATCGGCGCAGAATACTGATGACTGTCTACTCTTTATGATGAAAGGAGAATAGAGGCAACTCAAAGGCAACAAAAAGCAAAGCTGTATTATTGTTATGAACCCCCGCATTAGCAGTGATGGCTGGTGGGTGTGAGGTGCCGTGGTGATGCCACAGACAGGAGCCATTGCTTTGCCATGCCGCGCCGCGGCACCATTGTGGATGAGACGCTGAGCTGCCGTCTGATTCATGTCTGTGCAGTGAGTCTGCGGTGTGTCATCACCATGAGACCATGGGCGCAGCACGGCGCGGCGGGGGACGGCCGGGTGGCTCGGGAGTGATCTGGTGTCCGGCGCGGGGCCGCTCAGTCACGCATATCACCGTCTGCCTTTCATCGCCACCATGGCAATCAGTGGCTTTACACAATCACCAGACTGTTGCGTGTTGTTTCATCAGCTCACGGCATCTGTGCCGCAAGATCATGAAAATATTGGTAATATTGCGCAACATCACCAACCCTAAACATGTCAAAGCAAGCCAAAAGCTTCACCAAGCCTTAAAAATGCCGCAAGGATTTTCATGGTATCCTGGCAGGATTGCACAGCAGGTAGCTTGAAAGACTGCTAGCTAGGCCAATATGTATTTTCAAAGAAGCCTCTTCAGACAGAAAACTTTATCCAACTAGTCTACAGACAATGCATCATCTGGCCAACAGATGCATTTACAATTCAGCATTCCCCAAGAACAGAGCACAGCCTTTTAAGGACAGGCAATAGTTCAGAGTTGGGAAAGCGCCAGAAAAAAACAACAACATTCTAAACATTTGATTTTCACAAACACTTATAGTGTGTACTGGAACCTGTCCAATGTTGTACCTCCTTCAGCTTAGATGATCATACATAAAAGCTTTCCTAAAAGGCTTCTCCTGAACACCAGTGTGTGGGTCAGGTAGAAAGCACTCCCTGCCTTTTATTAGCATCTGAGAGGCTAGCTCCCCACTGTCAGGTGTGAGTCAGCATGGTCAAGAGCAGCCAGTGTGCAGTCCTCTCTCCTTAGGGAGGTGCCCCAGCTACATGGGGGATAAGAGGAGACCTTCAGTGCCTCTAAACCTTTCACAACAGGCACATGCTGGCCCCGGCCAAAGAGCAGCGTGCTGCAGCCTCAGGAGGCTTCAAGTAGCCAAAACACAGCCGAAAACGAGTGGGGGAGAGAGCAAATGAAGCAGCGAGCATATGAGGCAAGACTAAACACATACATCTGATTTTCAGCTTGCCCAGGTAGAGCAAGACAGGAGCATGGTTTCATTGCAATAAATCGTATCATGGTGAGTTTTGAGTTATTGACCGTGGTTTGGGCAGAGGGAGCCTTCTGCAAATCAAACAGCAGTGGCTGACGCCACAAAATAAAGAGGAAAAAATCCCTCCATACTCCTTTTCAGCATTACTACTGACAAAACCAGACTCCCGGCCGTCATTTACGGCACAGGGGAAAGCTGGAACACAGGATTATTGTTTCTGATAAAAAGACGGCATTCATCCTCCACAAATTCACCACAATCTTTCTCTGAAGATATAAACGAGATATATGCCTCTCTTTTCATTGTCATATCTGGCATGTCTAGCAGCACAACATTCAACTCTGATGCTTTCCTTACAGGAAACCACAGAATCATAGGCATAAATAAAAGGCGGACTATGCATGGCAGCTACTCCATCCACAATGCGACGGGGAAAAACATGGCTATACAAAACCATTCAAGTGATTTATGTTGTGTGAATGAGGCTGTGCTAACAGGGGGACATCACTGATATGTGCTCTCAATTTACCGGCGGACTGAGATGCAATAATGAGCAAGGATCCAAGGTTGCCATGAGTGCTTTCCAAATATAATGAGGCTGCAAATACATGGGCAGTCCTTGAGAATAACACGACAGGGTGATTGAGCTGGTAGAAAGCACAGGCCTCAGCGAGAGCCAAACAGCACAGGCCCACACCCACACCCACACAGCAGAGCGGAGGGGCAGCCCACCCTCCCACGGCGGCCATTTTTTAGCAGTGCACTGATTGGAAGACACACATCGACACTAGGTTATGAGTGACGGCTGCGTGAAAAAAAAAAAAGCCACAAACACATTGTTTCAAGTGGATCCGGCAGCCTGCCGTGTCAGCAGGCTGACAGGCAGATGAAATGGGGAAGCAATTCTCCTGAGTGATGCGTGCTGACACGCAAAAGCTGCCAGGCTGCAAAGCTGTGTTGGTGGGGCTCGGAGTGACAAAACTCTCACCTCTGCTCCAACAAGAGAAGCTCAACGCATTAGCGGCCTTTGATGACTCCTGCCTGAGAGCGAGTGGCCAAAACACTACAGGACTGACCAACGTTCTGGGCCTCCACTCAAGCTATTCAGTGACCAAATCACAGGTTCATTGTCAAGTCAAGTCAAGTTGGTTTTATTGTCATTCCAGCCATATACACAATATACTGTACAGTGAGATGAAACAACGTTTCACCATGGATCCAAGTGGTGCTACATTTAAGATACTGTACAGTATAAAAAGACATTTGGGACAGGCTACATAAAGTGCACTTGGACCACATTTAAGTATAATAATTAAGCTACATTCAAGTTACATATCCATCAGTATCATGCTTAGGGGGATTTGGTCTGAAGTGATATTTCACTGTGGGTCACACTCATTTGTCACGTTACATAATTCTGTGAAGTTGGGTAAAATTGAACTTTAAGGCAGAGGAGATGATGGTATCTGTACCCAAGTAATTGAATGCAAACTCTGCTGTCATGGTGAGCAACAGAAAAAGAGATGGAGGCATATGATATTTCAGTTAGTGCTGGAGCACTGGAGTTAGAGGCCTAATTAACTCAGTGGAAGGAAGATGGATTTAGGTTGTGTGGTTAAATGTGACATCTTGGGAGGATAATGCCTGCGACACAGCCTCCACCCTAAGTCTGTTCCCTCCATGCACCATGGCAATTCAGTTACACGGAGGCCTCAAGGTGAGCCTGAACAGCATGGCTAATGACTCTGGAAGTACGCAGGGCTGAGCCATCCAAGGCAACCACCTGACTGGCACACACACACACACACACATGCGCAAGAGGTATGACATTTCCGTGTGGCCAGAGTTCCTGATGTAGCCCATAAAGCCTGTTAGTTCTGCTTTTCCACAGAGTTGATTAGCGTCTCTCTGTGGTCGGCGGCGCCTAACGCTGAGGACTGACCCGTCCCTAAAAGAGAGGCCGAGCCACGGGTCGCTCCGACCGCGCGAGGAATCCGCCACTGATAGCCATCTGCAAAGGCCCCCTGCCGCACTCTGACATCTAAAGCAGCCCTTGCCAAAGGGGACTGGCCATCCCCCATTGAGATCTCACTGTGCTGCACTGGGCTCCAGTCTGACGCTATCTCTGCTCGAGTGTGTGTGGGTGTGAATGAGAGACTAGCCATTAGAGCCGAAGGCCAGGAGGAGAAAAGTCTTTCTGTTCCGACAGAGAGAAAAAAGCGCTCCTTCAACATCAGTGCAGAGGAAATTGAATGTCTGGGATTTTTTTCCTTTGGTGTGAAGATGCTTTGAATAAAACTGGTCACAAGATTCTAGTCACTACCTACTGGGGAGATTTGCAAAGGACAGAAATATAGATTTTTTTTTCTGTGCAAAGACCTGGCTGTGTGTGTTTGTGAAGCACAACAGAGAAAAGAAAAGTAAACGCAAGGAAAAAGTAAGCCTCACCAAAAAGCCTTTTGGGCGAATCTGACACAAAAGACAGCTTGTGGGTGACATCTCATCAAATAAGACAACTGCTCCTTGATGTGCACTGTGCTGAGAATTTATTTGAGGACAAATCTGCAGATGTCTCTGTAGCGAGGAGGACAGACACAAGAGTCAACACTTTCACCAAATTCTTGTACAATACAATCTCAGGAGTGACCTCGCAGGACCAACGCCTCTGTGGTAACTGTACAGTAGCTCTCATATTAGCTGAGAGAATCTGGGTTCATTCACAGAAAGCACCAAGTCTCTCCTGCTAATACTGGGTGAATACTGTTCAACAAGACACAATTGTATCAGCACCTGCCAAATGCTGTGAGAAAAGCTGAGTTTCTCAGCAGTTTCTCCGGTGCACACAAGTCTCTGTGTGTGTGTGTTTGGGTTTGCTTTGACGGCAGTGCTAATAAGTTATCTGAGGTGACTATGGCAGAAGTGTTAGGGTATGCACTCTAACATCAGCTGTGAAATCAGGTTTGCTGGTGTTGACAGAGATATCAGACCGTGAATGGCAATGAGGACAGGCTGAGACACTGGAAACAGGAAGTAAGTGGCACAAACGTCACCTCTTTTAGAAGGGTTGCTGAAAAGGGCTAGCAGTAAAAAACAGTGAGTCACAGATCACGGTGCTTTCATACCTGCCCTCCCCGCCATCTCACACACAGACACACACACACACACACACACACACACACTCACATTTACAGCCTTGCCCGCTGATCAGTCAGGGGGACGTGTCTGAAGTTCGCTGATACGGGAGGCCCAACGCTCCATTTAAGAGGACAGACGAGGACACATGGAGATAGCAACCAATCTACCAACCCCAGTGAATGGTGTGGCCAACAGTCACTCTGCTTAGCATTCTGAGCATTAGTCCAGAACACAGTGGTGAGACAGGCTTACCTCTCCCCCAACAGTCCCCTAACACACCATAACACTCCAACCAGAACCCACTCAAACATATGACTGCTATCACACACAAACATGGCTTAGTTTATGTTACGCCTGCTTACTGCGCTGAAGCAACAGCCCAGGATGCCAATGCAATACCGTAGTCTTTTAGCACATATATGAAGAGCTTACTATAGGAAAGATGTGCTAGTTACAAAACACATTAACAACGATGCCTGGAGAGAATGTTCTAGCATTGCTGGTGAGTTGATAGTCATGACATGCTTTTAACTGTGACAGAGTCCATCCCCGGCGAGCTCTGCTCTGGGAAACTCTCAAAGGGGAGAACAGCAGGGAAGTCTGGGGGAAAAATATCAAGCTCATTTCAAGCAATATTGAGCATGAAAACATGAAACGTGGAATGTCTCCACAGAAAATGAGCACTCACTTTTTCTTGGGCGGTTTGTTTGGAGGCACGGTCTCAGAGGCCCAAAACAGAGTCATGCAGTCAGCCAGCCTGCCTAATGCAGTGGGCTATATTTAACCATGCCTACAACCATTACACGCCATCTGACTATCACAAAATGCTTTCAGAGGCCAGGTAAACAAGTCAGAGCGTTCCCAATTTCTGTCAGATCTGTCACACCTTAACATCTGACAGACCATAATGACAAGTGCTCATGCTTTATCTTTGCAAGGCTAAAGCAAAGCTTATGACGGAGGTAATTTAAGGCTACAAGGTGTTGAAAAACAAACGAGAAGCAAGAAACAGGATTTAGGCCTGGAGCTGCTGACAGGAGATGGGATGTCATAATATCACACAGAATCTTGGCTAATATGTACAGGGCAATGTCTGAAAAATATCAGACACATGTCAAGCAGGGCTTAACATGATAGGAGGTCTGCAGACTCCAGTCTCTTTGAAGCCTGGGAATTAGCAGGACTGGGGGGGGGGGGGGGGGGGGTGTCCACACCCAAGGCAAACCCCACACCGGTGGAAAAAATGTTCCAAGGTCAATTGGCCCGCTTTAAAAACGATTATA
>JAVQKI010160436.1:2500-10241 GCA_036025975.1 Nematalosa erebi
GCCAGATAACGTTACACCTATCTGTACTTACGTGCTTCAATTTTTGATAAGTGCGAAGCGTTTCTGGAGGGGATATTTTGGGGAGGTGAGGCACATCGGTGAAGCCCTTTCACCAGAGGTGGGGGTGGGAATGTGGAGGCCCTGGAGGGTAAGGGTGACTATTTTCCAGTCCAACAGTTCAATAAATTTCACTATAATTCTCCCCCCAAAGCTACTGCAGTGGAATGATGCAGTATTGGGGTATTTAAAACACAGAAGGCAAAAATAGCCCAGCATGCGGGCATGCTTCTCAGGTCACTCTCTCTCCCAAATCAGTGGAACTGAACCCGGTTTCCCTCAAAGCAGCCTAAGAATGCTCCACGTTCTTGTCCAAGATAAACCCTTAGATGAAACGCTGGGCGACGATGCCTCAGAACCCCCTCCCACTGTGGTCCAGCGGATGGGCCAAGCGTTCCTGAGCTCCGCTCCAAAAAAGGCTGGGTCTGTTTCACGTCCGCCGCTCCTGCTCCCCTTCTTTTTGGACTGGCTGGGCTCAAGCCAAGCTATTTTTAAGGGACATTTTTGTGGGAAATGTGAAGACAGTAAGGACCCCCACACAGGGGAAGTCTGGGGCTGACAGAGCTCTGAAGATGCAGATGAGAACATTAGAAGCACCAGTGGCATGGCAGCCATTTTACATCTGAAGTGGATCACAACGTCAAAGAGGCGACATTTTCCTCATCCCACCATGGGTTATTTTGTGAGAAGACATTCTTTTTCCCCCAAATCTGTTGTGCCACTTTAGCTTTTCTAGGATGAGGAAAACAAGTCAATAAAATAACACAAATATCCTCTCAGCTGTGCAGTACGCAGGCTTTGTAAAAATAGTCCCTGCCGTTGGTGGTATGACATCTTTACGACTTTCCCAAAGAAGACAGACATCAGAGGTTTCTTCTGTGAATGTGGCACGCGCATAAAAAACAGAACTGCAGTCAAGGATTTCTCTGTTTACAAGGTGCTGATGTGTGTGTCCTCATTTCCGCAGAAATAACATGGCAATTATAATTATACAAACCACATAACTTATGCTGATTCTTCAGAGTCCTCTTGCTCAAATATTACTGTATTATACAAAAGTAATAAAGCCTCCCCTTTGACCCCAGTCCCCCTGGCTCTCTGTAGTCTGCTGGAGCACAGTGCTCCCCTAGGTGAGCTCTAGCGGAGGGGCCTGGTACAGGGACCACCCCAGATTGCACTGTGGGCATGACAGGAATGGGAGCGAGTGGTTGGGCTGCTACGTCTCCACCTGAAGCCCAAATCTAACAGACAATAGTGTGTGCGTCTGAACCAAAACTAAACATTCCATTAAAGTCCAGAGAGGAAGAACTGAAGCAAGAGCAAGGGGAAAACTTGGGAATGAAAAACACTTGCAGTATGCAAAGAAGAACGCAAAGACTGTGTATAATGCTTTACACAGAGAAATCAGCACAGGGCAAAAAGAAAAGAAATTGTAGAGCAAGTCAGAGAGAGACAGAGACAGAGAGAGAGAAAGCAGAGAAACAAAGGGGCTTTGCTGCGGATGCAAGCGTTCTTATATAAGCCACACAAGTTCCTTTAGGGACAAACCCATAGCTGGGTAAAGAGAACAAACAATTCCTCAATATTGCCGCTGTGGTCATGAAACACTTGCCATGACCTGTGGATAATTAATACTCGGCACTAATTGGTGGTAATTACCAGAGCCCATTCGGCCGCAAAAAGGCCCACACAATGTTGGCAGCAGAGCTGCAGCTTGTGTCTATAGAGAACACAGCACTCCATTCAAAGCTCACTCACATCCTTTAATAGCGGTCAGGGAGAGGAGTCCGCTGTGGTCGCAGAGATCTTCATTAACTTTGCATGTGTTATAATGGACCTTTAGTGGGAAACCAATGCATCCACTGTAAATGTGTTTGAAATTTCTATTTAATCTGCAAGTCTGCATGCGCAATCTGGGAGGCAAACATTATCTGACAGCATAAATGGACATTTGCCATCACAAGGAAATCTATTTATGAGGTCATACAGAACGGAAACAGATGGAATTTGAAGAGGAGGGATGAGGAAAGGGAGAGTTGCCTTCACATTTTCAGTAACAATACAAAGAGGGGAGAGGGCTTAAAAGAAACACAGAGAGAGAGAGAAACAGAGAGAGAGAGAGAGAGAAACAGAGAGAGAGAGAGGGAGAGTGAGGACAAGAACTATGGGAAACTTTAAAGGTGGCCAAAGAATTTCACCTTATAATGGGGTTGCCATGGTGCTGGTGTGCTACTGGTCCAGAGCTGTGACCCCACGTGACTTGACGAGATGCTTGTGTCCTCCACGGGAACAAAACAACATTTAGACTGCGCTTCACTTCCCAATATGGAAAAATCAAAGCCCTGCTCACAGGAGGGCTAGACACAACACTCTGCTTGTTTGTTGCTGTTTTCTCTCCTTCCACGTCACTCTTTCATAATGCGAATTTTGACTGGATGTTTTCTTAATTACCAACTGTTTGTTTGGGTGCCCACGAAAGCTTGTGTCTGCCTCCTGTCCTGATTGACTGACTGCATGTTTGCCACTAGTTCATCCACTGTAATGTGAATCCCTCTCTCTCTCTCTCCCTCTTTATTTCATCTTTCCACTCTCCACTCCAGACTCTTTCTCTTTCTCACCTTCTGATAAACCCTCATGGCCTCAACAGCAGTATCCTCATCTACATTCTAACACAGACCACAGACTGCTTTCTCTCTCTCCAAACTCCTGTCCCTGTGCTCTCACATGCATCTCTGCCCATCTCTGAGTCTGCCACTATAGATATTTGGGACTGTTTACTAGGGCTGGAGTCATCAGTGATACATTATTAGTGCCCCACGACTAAACTCTCAGCCTGCCCACTTCCCCTTCATCTCTCAATCCTTCTTTCACCATCTTGGCTGCTTCCACAACCTCTCTCTTTCTCTCTGTGCGACTGACCGGCCAGCAGACTGGCTCTTGTCATCAGCAGTATTTCAATCTCCCAGCAGCCTGTCGGCATGCCATCACAACTCGCTGCTCCTCTCGGCCAGTAAATATGTCAGTCATCAGGTGTGATTTCCTCTGGAGAGGCAGGAGGCACTGGAGAGAAGTGGTGACCCACTGATTACAGTAATAAGTACTGTACTTGATTACATTTAATTAGAATTTATTTACAGTTGTTAATGCAGAGCACAGACTGCTCAGACATACATTTGACTAAAGTGGTAATGACAAGCACCACTATTTTTGCACAGAAAAAAATACTTGTTTTTTAGAATCAAAAGACATACTTATGTATGTTATGGTTATGGCATTTTGCAGACTGTTTTATCCAAAGGGAGCATATGAGCTCTGGCATGATGGGGTATGGTTTTGGGTGTAGGACGTTCTTCGCAAAAGACACCCCAGGGGGTGGGGCTGTACCTGCACCTTTCCCCAGATGCTAAAAAGAGAGCTTATTGGGTGCAATTCTACCCCACTCTCGAGAAGACAGGGTGAGAGAGGCAGTATCAGAGACATAGCACATATTTAAGCAGGTCCCCTCACCTTCTGGAAAATTCCGAATTGGAACGGACCTGAAGAACCTCTTAAGTGAAGCTGACATTTTCAACTGCACTTAAAAAACGGAACTGGGGGAGGACATGAGGTCGGGTAGGGGGTGTCTGACTAAGGAGAGTCTAACTAATTGGATGCCTGGCCTTCAACAGCCTTCTGACTGACTGAACACAGACAACCCAAAGGGTTGTTTTGCGTGTATGTGTGTGTGTGTGTGTTGGAGGGTATGTGTGTGCATGTGTTTGAGGGTGGGTGTGGGGGTGGGAGTTAAAGAATGTGAGAGGAGGATGGGGCTAGAAAGGCATTAAATGTAGCACATCACAAGTAGGACGTCTTAATAAACTTAAGTCAACAAAGTTCTTCCTGATGCACTCTGTAAAAGTACAGTATGTCTATGGAACATGACCCTAAAGAGGCAAAAAAGTTCATGACCTTTCAAGGCTATCACCATGACATCTAAGTCATGCTACTTCAGTGGACAGTTTCGTGTTGAGCTTTAACACAGCACAGAGCAGCACAGCAAGTGCATTCACACAGACATACTGCAATCCAGCAGCAAGTAAACTAAAATTCCCAATTCCAGCCAGCTCTATTCTTTTTCATTCTAAACTGGGTTTACATTTTTTGTGCCTCAGTAATTGGTCAGCTAAAAAAAATCTTGTGGAAAACCAGTGTGTAAAAGCATGGAAAAAGTGCCCAGTCTTCCCAGTTCTTGCACTTCCACATTCAGTTGCCTGCAGTCACACCTGTCACCCACTCCCCCCGGTGGAGGTCAGAGTAGAAGAGGACAGGCAAGGTCTAGCACCCTACCACCTACCACCACCATCAACACAGCTCCACCAAGAAGGCAAGAGAGCGAATGAACACTTGCAATGCCCAAGGGCTCTGCACTGGAGCTGAGATCCCAGCGTCACCCTGGGTCCGTCTGACCCCATGACACCGGATGGGATTTCACCCCGAGATGCCTGAAGTGATTAGCTTCTAAATATACAACCTCAAGACAAGCCCTTTCCCCCCTGTATGCTGAAGAAAGAACTCTATCAGCAGGAGTTGAGAACACAAGCATGGCAGAAGGGGGTGCCGCAACCATTACAACCGTCAGGAAATTGAGACACCAGGTTCACCATGGACTTACTTTTGTGACCTTTGGGGTTAAAGTTCTTGCAAAGGTTAAGTGTGAAGAGGGTGACAAATGTCATATAACATGCTCATGGGCTGTCAGGGTGTCTGTTTGTATCCTTAGGTTAGGTTAGGACCCCTAGCAGCTAAGTCTTGGGCTCGATTGATGAGTGTTTGCACTCTATTCCTGAGAATCATAAAAGAAGGAGAGCCACTGTTATTTAAAAAAAAAGCATTTTCATAAACGCTGTACGCTGGCTAGAGAAAGAGAGAGAGAGAGAGAGAGACAGAAAGCATGAGCGATTCAGCTGCCATGCCACACCAAGAGTGTCTACACCCCCTACAGAGTCAGTGGAGTGGAAGACATGACAAACCACACAGTCCTGCCCTGTCACAACTGCTCCCACTGAGATGTTTGTGTGTGTGTGTGTGTGTGTGTGTGTCTGTATGTGTGTGTGTTTATATGTCAGGTTGTGAGCATTTGTGTTTCTGTGGACAATGTGTGCCGAGTTTCACATTCTTGCACGGCCTGGTAACCCGAGAATGTGCCTCTTGTTTTGTGTGTGTGTGTGTTTTGTGTTGTATAATGGTTGCGTGTGTCTGCCAGTGAATAAGTGTGTGTGTGTGTGTGTGTGTGTGTGTGTTTGTGTGTACGTGCGTGCGTGTGTCCACTCCTCTCCAGGATAGAGCCCCCGCTGAGGCGTCCTTTGTGCAGTTTGTCCCTGGCTGGGCCCGGCTGCTTTCACCGAGGTGCACAACAGCAGCGGAATGAGGAAGAAGAGGAGAAAAACAAACAAGGGCCGTCTGGGACCCACTCGCATCACATTTCACAGCACTGACATCACTCTGCCAACACTCGAGTCGTCTCTGCCTGCATGGGGACGCTGGAGCAGTTCAGATTGAGGCACAGGAAATTTCTACGTTTTTATACAGCTCTTTCAAACAACCGGATACCGTCCCTCCCATTTACTGGAGAATGGTCGGAGCATAACAGAATAGAGAGAGTGGAGTGGAAGTGGGAGGAATAGGGGGAGAGAAGTTGAATAAAAAGAGAGTGAATGAAAAAGATTTCAAAGTGAGAGGGGATGAATTGGAGAGCAAGGAAGCAAGGCTGGGAAAGACCCCCTGCGGAGCTGCCATGACGCTAAGAGGACATTCCAACACACCTGTGAGGAGAGCAGCATTCCCATTCCCCCTCCTCCGCTTCCTCTCACTGCCAGCTCACTGCACTTAAACACAGGATAGCAGAAACTCAACAAGCAAATGAAAGGGGAGGAGAGAAACAGTTGAGGGAAACAGACTAAATTATGTCTGGACAGAGCGAGAAAAGAGCTCCTTGCATGTATGTGAGAGGAGAGATCTGTTATTGTCAGAAATGAGAGGATCAGGGAGTGCAGAGAGAACGCACAGCAGGGAGCTAGCGCATGGCCATCACTTAACATCTCCCTCGGTCTCTCTTCACCTCCTTTGAGCATCACTTGCTCTCTTTTCTCACCCTCTGTATTTTTCCCTCCTGCTGTCTCTCTCTCTATCTCTGCAAGACTGCGCACATTTGTTTCTGGTTCAGCTCGCCCTCTCGGCTGCTGAGGCTCAGCCCAGACATCTGTAGCTCTTTGACTCCAGCTACCGGCACACAGCAGCGTGGAAAGGAGAAAGGCAGATGGGTGCTTAAAGGCTACTGAGGAATTACACTTCCACTCTCTCCTTCTTTCCCTCTCTCTTGCAATTCTTTCTTCTTTAAAAATAACATTACCTCTGCCTTTAGTTAGGTTTTGCTCACACATACACATACACACAATCCTATGCGACTCTACCTTGGACTTTCTGTCCACTTCAACTTTCTACATGTAGGTTGCTGTTCTCCATCTCTACCCCTGCTGTTTGTCTTTGAGACTACATTCAGAGACAGGCGCCTCTCATGCCTCACACCCACCCACAGCCTCCGTGCCTCCAAGCCGCTGCAGTTTGGTCAGCAGGCCAGGCCAGTGTGAGACGGGACAAAACGGCACAGGCTGACGGGGCTAATGGCTGGACTGAATGACCAAGTCGTGGGGCACTGGGCAGCTGCCCACCAGGCTGAATAAAGAAGGACTGACCCAAAACCACAGGAATCTTCAAACACAGCACTGCATCTGACCGAGGCATCGTTTGTGGGTTCAAGGGGAAGTGTGTTGTATGAGCGTATGTGTATGTGTACGTGTTTGTGTTTGCGTGTGTGTGAGTTTGTGTGTGTGTGTGTGTGTGTGTGTGTGTGTTTGTTTGGGCAGGGGATGGGGATGTGGAGAGGTGTGTGGGATGAAATCAAGATCTTCCCATTAAAGTTTGTGTGAAGCAGCCGAATCTGTGACGCACACAAAGTCCACTGAAAAGAGTCATGACCTAGGGAGTCTGTGCAAGCAAAGATGCTATTTCTGAAGAGTGTTTTTTGGGGGAAGAAAGCTGATGCTTCTTTTTTTACTTTTTTATTTGACATTGTTTTTGTCCTGTTCCAGATTTAACAGGGAGAAAGAGGTCTTTCTCTCCCTCTACCTAGATATGTGCTGTCCATTGCATCAATATTTCTATCTAAATTCAGGTCACATTTTTTAATTACATCTCTGCACGCCTGCAAACACACACAGACACACACACACACAGACACACACACACAATTCGTGACTCAGGACAAATACATATCATGACCACTCATTCTGAGGTCAACGTCACAGCAGTTGAGCTTTGTTGTCAGGAGGAAATTGCCAAGTAGAATATATGCCAATGAACCAACTGCATTCCCAATCTTCCTCTATAATGTGTTAACTGAGAGATGATTAATAATCACATTTTATAACATGTCTTCATCAAGTAGAGAAAATAAATATTATGCCTGACTGACATATTGTACTATTTGTACATTATGTTGATGTGCCTATACGTAAATAGTTGTCTACTACTACAGTACATGTCTACATGTTAAATGTATAGAGAGCAAGCACCTACTGTACCGCAGTAAAATTCCTTGTGTATGTAAGAATACTTGGTCAATAAAAAAATTATTTTGATTCTGATT
>JAVQKI010160492.1:0-12585 GCA_036025975.1 Nematalosa erebi
GACATTAAAAAAAAAAAAAAAAATTCAGCCAACATAACACAAAATTCCTTTTTAATCTCTTAGTCTCTGCCATGACAAATATTCAGGGAATTACTGATTTTGCAGAGCCACAATGCTGATAATCTCCTCCTGTCCAAAAAAAGATGAACTACATATTGAACACTGGATTAGTTCCTGCGAAGATCTGTTTCCAGTCATACAGTCTATTCTTGATTGTCTAAGCTCTAATTTAAGCCTTCGTCACTCTTCTGCTTCACCATCTTGCTATAAGAGCATCTCTAATTCTGTTGTGGCTGGGTCTTTTTTCCAACTGCCGCATATCTCAGAGCATCTGCCTTCTGTTGGCTCTGCACTGATCACATTCAGTGTTTTTCACTTGTCCTTGAGCTAGTCAGTATGCTGGACTGCTCTCAGCCTTTCCAACAAGTGGCCAAAAAGGAGAAGAGGGAAGAGTGTGTGTGTGTGTGTATGTGTGTGTGAGAGAGTGGCTGTCGTTAAAAGCACAAGTGACAAGTGAGGATGCCCCCCCCTGCTTTCAGTCTGGAGTGGTGGCAATGCTGCTGCTGCCTGAGAGGCCGGTGGGCCCACAGAGGCTGGGTTTGTTTCCCTGACGCCAGGCTTTCTCCCAGCCCTGCAGTGCCTCAGCACAAGACTGCTGAGTCATTAGGACAGGGGGTGGGGGAGGTGAGAGAAAGAGAGAGACACTTGTGTCCCACCCTCAACGCTCCCTCCCAAACACACACACACACACACACTTCGCACTAGCGTGAGTCACACCTCCACTTCCAGTGAGCTGTGCCTGGCGTCTTGTGTGCTGTGATGGATGCAAACAGAGTGTGGAAGTCTAACACCAGAGTGTCACAGCTGAGGGTGATGACCACAGCTTGCTGCTGCAGCATATTAGCTGATTAACTTAGCGCCAGGGTGAGACACAAACACACGGGCGGGCAGGCACACTGGCCATGCCCTCAGCAACACTGACTGCCTTTCGCCTCTTAGGAGCGCAAGTCCAGCCACTCAATCAATTATTTACACAAATTAATCAGTTGTGTGTGAAGTCAATGCTACCTTTAAATCCCCCTAGGGCTGCTGCTGAATTAATGGGTTGAGATGCTTGTGTGTGTGTATGTGTTGGACCCCAGTGGCACTCCTGCCAGTGCACAGCGCCTGCAGCGACAAGGTCATAAGTTTACTTGAGTTGGAGCACAAGGCTTTAAGGAAGTAGGCTATGCCTCCACTGAAATGGAAGCCAGTCTAGATAAACATGCTACATGACTCAGTGGCAGTCAGGTTAGTGTGGGCAGCTTCAGGACGCGCCACACACACACACACTTACCCACGCTGCTGAGTGAACTGCTGCTCTCCGAGTCCGATGGCATTGTGGACAGCACGCTGTTGGTAGACCCTATGGGGGACGAGATGCCACTTTAGACAAGAAGATCAAAGTTATCTGCATTCCATTTGATGTTGGGAAGTTCCAGGAGCTAAATTCGCTTCACATGCACTTTACTTGAACGCTCAGCCCAGGCACCCTGCCCAAACCCATGAGCAGATTTACCCATGATTCTCCTTAAAATAATGAGAGGAGAAAGTCTCCGTTTCCCTGCAGCCGACTGTGCCCGTTTCTTTTTAGAGCCATTAATCAGGCGGGCAGCGGGGGCATTAAACTGCCCTCAAGCTCAGCCAGCTCTTCCACAGTGCTGAGCCCAGAGCAGTGCTGATGACGGCCCTGCAGTCGTGACAAGGACGGGGCTAATTATTAGCTCTGCGCTGAGCTCAGCTGAGCGGTGCTGGTCTGCAGAGGAGGCTGCAGCTGTGGGCTGAGCGGCGGCTGTTTCATCTGCTGGGCCTTCGTCAGAGGAGTCGGGGCGCTACTTTGATTCCACATTGTTATCAGATCCAGGGAGGAGAATCAATCAGCAGGGGGAGGAAACGCAGTGGCAGCTGGAGGAGAGCTATCGTCACGGATCTCTACTCCCCAGCGCTCCACGGAACTGGATGGCGCTTTGAATATGAGAGCAAGGCTTTTTTTACGCACAAAGGCATGTGACTTTGAAAAAGAGGCAACACACACACACACACACACACACACACACACACACACAAACACCCTAATGGAAGAGCACCCGGAACCAAATTAACAGCTATAACTCACACTTCAAGATTTCATCTTGTCAAGGATATAAAGGACTGAGGGGGAAGAAAAAAAACTTAATTGCCTCTAAACTTCTCTCCATGTCTGCTGAAGCAGTTGACTAAATAGATCTCATTCTTTGATCAGGGTCAGAGGCATTATCCTCTTGCCCACTGCCTATTCATTATCAATAGCAGTTAGCATTAGCCTAATTCCGAGCAAGGCGATCATTTGGAAACATGCTGACCGCATCGATAAAACCCGGCCTCCACTGTGCCAGAGCTGTGTCACCATCTGCAGGATTCCCATCCGGCTGGCTGTCTGCACCAACATGCCTGACATGAGTGCCTCCAACACCAGCTCTCACTGGCCTCTCTGCACGTGCTGACAGCTTGGACACAGAGCAAAGTCTCAATACACCTCCACAAGGACAGCGGAGTCTCTGTATGTGAGCATATAGTTAAATAAGCTTTCATTAGACTCAAATTATGGAGTTGTTCTCAAGCGCATGCAGATGCCTCGTGTGAAACGCAGGGCAATATCTGTCTGCAGATCAAGTTGGCACAGAGATAACAAAGGCCTCTTAAGTAGGTCAGGGAAGTCAGGCTTTGCCTCAGGGATGCTGCTCGTGCCTTGCCTCGGTTGCGTCGCCTGGGCGGTGTTGTGCTGCCTCCTAATCCAACAGTTGTTTGAGGCAACGAGACTGCCCTCGCTCGAGCCCCCAACCCCCCAGCCCCCATCAGCACAGATAGAGGATGACATGCGTTGCCATGGCAAATCATACGGCACATTAAAGTGGGCTGTATGGTTTGAGGAAATAAATAAATAAATACAAGACAGAAGAAAGGAAGAGTGGCAGCGAAGACGAGCACAGCTTTCTCAAAAGGGACAACTTTGGGCTGAGACGGGAGCTGATGGGGGAAGTTAAATAATGGATGAGTTCAAGTCTTGCTTTTAAAGCTTTTTCTGGAACACTAATCCAAAATATATATACACACACACACAGACACAGTATATATATATATATATTCATCCTCAGGGCTTGATAAGCTGTAAGAATCCGATTTTTCTAGCATGATTTACTGTGCTATCCCAAAATCTTATCAAGACTAAATAATCTGATTCAGCCCCTATCTCCCTGAGAAGCAAGAAACTTACATCTCTTTAAGATGCTTTGCTATCCAAAAATAACACTACATTTCTGCTTCCTTCTTTTCTCCCCTGTGCTGAAGCTCAGCTGCTCGTCTGCATTAACTAACTGTCAGCTTTGCTCATTGTCAGCGAGTTGCTTCACTCCTGACGCTGGGCCTGGCGAATGGGGCTGCGTGTTGCCCGGCTGACAAACGATTCCATTTCCCCACATCTCCACGCTGCTAAATGGAAGTGACTCTGGCAAGGGATCCTGCTCGGCTGTAGGAGCCTCTGCTTTTTGATTAAATCTGGACTGAACCCCCCCCCCCACCCAGCCCCGCCGCTTTGCCGGCAGACGCCGACCGCGGTCGGCCCCGGCCGAGCCGGAGTGGACGTAATCAGGCGGATCAGCCGGCGGTCTTTGTTGTTCCTCCACAGGGCCACTCGTCCTCCCCGTGAGCGAGGCCTGCGTGGTGAGTCTGTGGCACGCGGGGGGAGGCAGGGGGGCAAAGGTTCACATGGGAGGATGGGCGGGGACCATGTGACTGCAGTGTTTACAGTCTCTTAGACGAGGAGGATCAGCGAGAGTGTGCGGCACGCACAGAGATAGCCCTAGCGTGTGCTAAGCTCCAACACCGTCTTAAGCACATAGATGGAGCTGCCTGACGGTCAGACTGCCAACAAGACTGAGGCTGGGGGAAGCTGATCTCATGCTAGTCAGCAAGGAAGTGTTTGGAACAAATAAAACAGCAACAAAAAAAAGAGTTAAGTCCAAACTCCATGATGCCAAATAAAAATGAAGCTGTGTGAAGTTCAACTGCACTTGACCCGCGACCACAACAGGCTGGCTTGTGGGCACATGGTGCTCTGCAGCTGACCACATCCTGTGCTGTAGACTCTTCAACCTCACTGCCACGTCAAACCGCAAAGCCACTTGAAAGGCAAAGCACCATCTCTAAGCCAATGCATCAGCCACTCTGACACTCATTGTCTGCGAAGCAGGAAATCTATAAAAGACTCCAAGAAAAGCAATGGTTCTATCCAAAAGTACAAATATACAGATTTGACATGACAAAAGTAAAAACAGGTTTTGAGAAATTGATATTGAAGCAAAGCATCAAGCAATCAATGAGTTCAGAACCTCAAACCTCAAAGTCTAGACCTGTATCTGCTCTTTAGAGCTTAGCTACTGAACAACACTCCCTCTGACACACCCTGCGTGTGTGTGTGTAAACTCTTACTGAGTGATACACATAGTGCTAAAGGCCATGCTTAGCAAACAGTGTTTGATGTCGAGCTAAAGCACTCGAGTCAAGGCCTCCCCCACATTGTGAACATCAGGCTAGTTGTGCATGCAGCCTGCTTCCCCATGTAGACCACCATCAGACAGGATCAATCTCCTGCCATCCCCGCAGGGTCATGGCAGCCCAGTCAGCCCGGCTCGAGCCCAACTGCTGATTTCTATTAGCCTCCGAATGGGCCCAGCTTAGCCTACACACTGCCACTTCTGGAGTCTTCCATAGCAATTAGAGAGGCCTGTAACCAATGCAAATGAGCACTGTTCCAGAGTCATCACTCACTGGACAGGGACACTAAATGCTGGTTGCCAGGCTAACCTATTCCAACAGAAAAGCATTATGGGTTAATAAGACTGCTACATATTGCCTGTGGAAAACTGCCCTTGTTAGCCATCTCTATTCACTTTTATTTATTTATACACAACACATTTAAAATGTGGCCACAACAAACAGGTTTAATGGTGGGTTCTTCAGCATGAGGGGCCTGACATAATAATGTGCCGTGCTCCCACCTTAAATGGCTGAGAAATCAATATGGTTTGATTCAGCCTGAACATGCTCGCACCATTAGTAGCAAATGGCTTCCTATTGAACAGATTTATTGAACTCTATTAGCGACAACACCTCCAGGTCTGGAAAAACAACTACTTTTTCAAGACAGCTGGCACCCTGGGACACCCATTCATATCCTGACCAGATCAGAGACGATATGAAGATCTCGACCATTAGATAATTAGACAGCAGGATAATCAAAAACCTGCGTCATCCTCATTAGCTTCACTACTCACATTTCTATTAAGCCTATTACTGAAAACCAGGGTGTCAAAATGTCACCGCAATCAGTCTGATATTGTTTTTGTAGTTTTTTTTCTAAAATCCAAAGACATAAGAGAATGTCCTTCAGACATCCAGTAAGCCCTGCAAAATGAAACCTATCTGGTCATGCGGATGAAATGGTGTCCTGCGGGGCTTTTGGCAGGGGGAGGACAGGGCATGGTGGGGGTGAGGAGACACACACACAGACACACACACACACAAATCTAAGACGCAGATTGCTTCGAGTGACAGACCATAGCTCACTCCTGTCTACTGGGGCTGATGATACACTGGGAGGCAAGTTGACAGTCCCTGTGGTTGGTAAACAGGGCAAGCTGCTGAGTGAGCACTTTGGGGGCAGCTCGACTTAAAACAAAAGGCCTGTTGTCTCTGGCCTGGACTCTCCATTTGACTGCATGGAGGAGTAACCAGTTGGCTCGGTGTCCACAAAGGCCTCATGTGGAACAACTGCTCGAGTCAGTGAAATGGAAATGAATAGGCCAAGAGCTGGGAGACAGACAGTAATATTTCATATGGCCTGCTCCCAGCTGGGGGACAGGGCAATAACACGCTATAGGTCACTGCATCAGTTCCAGGTCCATCAGCTGCACGCAGCACATAAGGCGCACTGCAGAGGCAACGAGCAATCCATTACACAGCGAAAATTATTTTTCAACTGTTACAACTAGAGTGACTGTAAATATGTATGCGTGCACGTGCACCAGCCATTCCTCTCTCAAGCGAGAATTCCAATGACATTTTGAACTGTCAGCACAGCTTCCTTAGCAGAGGTTCATTTGTGAAATGGATTTCGTGTCTCGTTCAATGCGACGGATGTGTGCCCGGAGGAGAATGTAGGGGTATGGACGCTAGCAGCGTGAGCATCCTTTAGCGCTCCATTAACACGCCACTCAGCCCAGTTCCTGGAGGTGCCACACTGAGAGGTGAGGAGGAGCCGTGAACCAGCCAACTGAGCCCCTCCTCCACTGCTGCGGGAGGGGAAGCGAGGGGGGTTGGGGGGTGGGGGTGTTTTCACTGGGGCTCAAGCGCTAGGCTAGCGTCAGTGGCCTGCTCCAGGAGGGCAGGCAGGCAGGCAGGCTCTGGCACTGAAAAGAAACAGAGCCTGCTGAAAAAGCAGCACGAGAAAATAACTTCAGAGGAGGCTGCTATCGGGGTACCTCATCACACACACACACACACACACACGCACACACACACAAAGCTCTTTCATCCGACTGCTGTGCGAGGCTCATTTTAAGTTTCTCACCAGCATGCTAAGGCGCCGTAATCACACCGCCAGAAAGATAATGAAAAGAGAAAAAAAAAAGGGGGGGGGGGGAGGGGGTACTGTTCAGCCTAAATCAGAGTAAGCCTGGGTGCAGAGGCACTGATAGAGATGGCTGTTGAGGCATGATAATACACATGATCTGACTGTGAGAGCTTAGAACACCAATGGACGTAATCCTCCCGAGATGAATAAGCAAGGACTGTCTGAAGGCAATGTACTTCCTCTCAGGGGAACATTTTAAAAGAATAGCATTTCACTGTACTACTACATATATCATCAGAGACAGCTAGTTAGACATCCAAGGGCAAGACTGCAGCCCAGGCTGAGAGATGCCGAAGCGTCTCTCTTGCATGCCTGTCTGAGGGCACTCGTGCTCGGAGGTTGTGACTCAAGCAGAAGCCCGCTGTGAAACGGGGGAGAAACTAAGAGGCGTGATCAGAGATGACAAGCGCGGTGCTGCAAGGAGCCCTAATCCACGGGTACAGAGCAGGAGCGGGGCGATGAGCAGTCAGCACTGGCTCATCCTGCTCTCTCGCGCTCACTTTAGATCCGCTGGCTGCATGGAAAGGCTCACGAGGATGTGTGTTATTGATCAGAGAGGGGAGCCACACCTGTCCACCGACGACACACCCAGTGCATCTTTCCACTGTGCTAGGAGCTAGAGGTGTCAGGTGACTGACGATACAGGATGGGCTCAAGGAGGTGCCTTTAAATCCAGTCATAAAAGGGAATTAATTATTAACACCGTATCCGCCTCGTGATTAAACTGTATACGGCACGTGTCAATGCAAGCAGGCAGGCTAGCGGCTGTCAAAACGGCTAGGTTTACTCTTAACAGCTCCCCAGTGGCAAGGCCATTTTAGAGGACTATGAAGGGGCTGAAAGAACGAACAGTATGGAATGATCAGCGTGGCATATGCAAGCGTGTTCACTGTTCAGATCAATATGCTATGGCATGGCAGCACAGCACAGGTTTCCATGGAAACAAGTCATGCAATCTCATGTGAGGACATGTATGGGAAGCTGGCAGTCTGAACATGTGTGTATCAGCGTAGTGGGCTTGGCTTCCTCATGGGTTCAGTGCTATGGTGGATGTATTTCCCACTGAATACAACACATTATTCCAGACCTTTTTCTGCTGTTTGCTTGCAACAACATAGTGATGGTGGAGCACACACTGAACACAAACCACATGTGCATGTATTAGTGTACAAACACACACACACAGACAAACACACACACACACACACACACACACACATTAAGGAGACAGTTAGTTGTACTTGTGCCCCTGGATTAGAATTCCAGCAGGGAGCAACAGAATTATGAGGGTGGTGGGGCTTTATAGGGACATCCATGATAGAGAGAGGGGAGGGATGGGGTATGGGCTGCAGAATTTAGGGATTCTACTCATCAAGCCTTATAAGCTGTAAAGATAAATACTCTTTGGAAATGGATAAAAGACTGTAAGCTGCAACCTCAGGCACTTAATATAATTGGATTGCATTAATTGCAATGCTGTTAATATCAGAGCAGTCTAGTTTTCAGGACGGCACAAACATTGGCTAGTCCCGAGGCTTGCTGAAGGGTCAGGGGGAGATTGTTAGAAAACCACATGGCAATCAAATGTGTACATTCTACTTACATTCACATACTAGTAAGGAATGCAATTACTTATTTCTGCCTTGGAGAGCCATAAGGATATCCTTAGAAAGTATGTTTCATCTATAACCAGTAAAAAGATGTCTTAAACAACGTGTGGGTATACGAGCGCATGTCATGTAAACACGCGTGTGGACGTCTGCAGCTAACGTTACATCTCTGGATGCTGCTTGTTGGCGACTTACCAGAATGGTCCACGGGTCCACCCCCGTTGGTGAAGAGGGCAGAGTACAGGTGAGGATAGGTCTTTTCCAGTGCCACACACAGGTCCAGGAAATGGTCGCTCTCCTTGTTCATCAGCATCTTCAAAAGATGCTCCACTTTCTCGGTGCTGGATGAACAGTTCTGATCCAACTCGTACCTCTCCCGTTGACTGAGAGTACCGGATTTGGTCAGTAACTCTATCAACCGGTCTGCGTCGGTGATGGACTTCAGCAAGTTCTGGTGGCATTGGTCTAACAACTCTTTGTGCTTTGGCTCCATTGCAGTTCGTGTAGTTCCTTAGCTAACCTGCTAGCTTGCTATCGGTAGCTACCCTAGCCTCGCCTCTAATTCTAAAACGAACTCGATAACGAAGCAAGAACTTTCTTCTTACCGGTCACTTGTGGATTTTTGAGACCTCAGCCATGGTATTAGATGGCACGGTACGCCAGATTTTTATTCTACATACAAAAAGGCACAAGAAGCCATATTTGTTGCCCAAGGCTGTTGACTGCACTAAACAGCGATACATTTTCCCAGCTTACTTACGTCTCGTAACTTCGTCCATTTTGTATTGCAATTTAACAAAGAGCATGGCCAGCCTTCTTTAACGTTTCTTCTTGGCCATTTATAACGCACTGTGCCACCTCAACATATGCAAAAACTACCGCAACTCTCTCAGCGTTCCCCACTCAAACTGTATGCTCCGCCATGTCTCAGCAGCTGAGCAGCTGCTACACGCTGTCAATCAAGTCACCCTACAATAGCCATGTAAGGTAAAACGGGGCGGGGTTTTATACAGACACACCTGGTTTCCTAGGGGGCGGCTACCACGTTTTGCTAACATATTTTGTTTTTAGGAGCAGCATGGGCATCACGACAAGCTACTTGAAACCATGCGCAGCAACAGAAAGATTTTTACCAAGATGTTCATGGCAACTCATGGGGACCTGCAATAAAAGTGTTGCGCAGTCATTTATGAAATGCGGATAACGCATGTCTAACCTGAATTCTTGTAGGCTCTGCTGTAATGCTTCCTGGCTGTAAGACATCTGACTACAGACCTCAACTTAATCTCATCTATACCTAGACTTGAAACTCAACAGAAGCATAGTCATAGACAGTCAAAGAAGACCACAGCATATGTTATTTTGTATCTGTTTTGTTATTTGGGCGATGATGAATTCACAATCAGAATATCAGTGTTCCTGGCATGCCCGTCAACATCATGTCAGCAGCAGTTCGGCTACTCTTTGAGGGTCTCTGTGGAATCTGAATGTAGCCTAGCCTACTTGCTGACAGCTGTCATAGTATGAAATGTACATCATTTGCAGATCACTGCTTAATGGAGTAGGCTGATATAATTAAATGCAACGGCTGATAAAATGCAAAAAATCTCTTCTAAATGCAAAAATGCAGAGGAATAATATGTAGGCTTAGGCTAAGTTAACTCTGTGATGAGTTCTGACCAGCGAACAGTCAAGCTGGGTTGATGGATGGATACATGCATGTCCAAGATAGCAGGACATGCATGCCTAGTAAATTATAAAAACTGCCCTAGCAGCCGTCTTTTTGCCATTTCAATCTCTAAAGTAATTTTAATTCTGTTTTTATATAGGCCTACTATCACAAACATGTATTATTATTATTATTATTATTATTATTATTAAGTGTGCTTGCTCTTGCAGCCAAACAAATTTGATGGCGAAGCCGCCGAACAGGATCGTGAGCTTGTAGCCTATCTCGGCTTGGACATATCTCAACCAAAGTTGGTCCCAAGACAACAGACCCCACCCAAAGGGGGCAAAAAAAATTTGGTGCAATTTGGCCACTCGGGGGCGCTATAATAAGCAAAAATGCATTTAGGCTCATATCTCATGAGTTTGGGTTAGCAACAAAATTCCAATGTCTGGTCATGCATTGGGATGTCAGATTCACAGGCATTTCAGTTTCGAAAGCGTTTGGCTGCGCCAGTGTATCAAATTTTGGCGGCGAACCCTCCAAACAGGAAATGACCTCATATCTCAGCAACCCTTTAACATATCTTAACCAAACTTTGTCACATGACAACTGACCCCTTTCCAAGTGGGCACAACAAATTTGGTGCAATTTGGCCACTAGGGGGCGCTATAATAGGCAGAAGTGCGTTTTGGCTCATATCTCATGAGTTTGTGTTACGGACAAAATGCCAGTGTCTGGTCATGTTGTGGGATGTCCTTTTGACAGACGTTAGACTTTCAAAAGCGTTTGGCCGCTCCAATGCATCAAATTTTGACGGCGAACCCGCCATACAGGAAGTGAGCTCAGTACACCTTTTATGTATCTTAAGCAAACTCGGTGACATGACTGGTGACCCCTTCCAAAGGGGGCATAACAAATCTGGTGCAATTTGGCCGCTCGGGGGCGCTACAACAAGAAAAAATGTGTTTTGGCTCATATCTGGTGATGTGTACATTCGCTGCTTGACGTGAGGGCGTGCAGTGGCGTCTCCTGGCATGGTGCCGTTGCGGCGCACGGGAGCAAGCACACTTTGGCATTTTCTCCAGAAATGCATTCTAGTTATTATTATCATTATTATTATTATTATCATTATTTTGGCGGGGCCACCGAGCAGTATTGTAATTCACAATGCAATCACCAATAAATTCCCATACCAAAACCAACATTGGTTTAATCCATGTTATCACAGGAGACAAGCCTAGGCTGTTATTTGAAATGATTTTTATATCAGGTAAGTACATATGTGGGAGTTGGTAGGCACGGTTGCTAAGGTGCAGATGTGGTATTACATTTAATGTGGATGAGAATGGATTAGGAAGACTACAAAAGAGCTATTGTGAGGTAGCCTACCCGCCAGATGCTGCAAAGGGCCAGCTCCAGAACAGTCAGTTTAGAGGTCTAAAAATAACCCCAAAGCTGCATCATTATTCATGCAGAAATGATTGGTAGAAAAGCATCTCATTCTGATTACCATGTCGGCATCCTACAAAATTAAGCCTTGAAATGTCCAAAGATGTTTTGTGATTCAAAAAAAAACATTCCATCACTCAGGTAATGCTATTTACTGCTTTGTTATAGACAGTCTATAATACATTTTGGTGGGATGTATCTCACACTGGTTATTGATCATAGCACAGCCATGATGTGAGTGAGTGATTTGCAAATTGGGCCCATACAGCAGCATGTGTAATTATATGCAATCTTTGCCCAGTTTATAGCCAGACAAGCCAAACCACAACATAGGCTATGTGTAGATATCTAGGCTACCCTGTAGAAGTGTGTTGAATTATAAAATTATAAACTTAATTGATAACAACGTCTTGAATTTCAGATTCACAATCTGTGCAGTGCACACTGGTAGCCTACCCGCACATTTCAATTTTTTGAGACGACTGTTTCTCTGGAGTGATATAAATATTTAGCAGAGTATTATTTTGAGGACAATGTTTTTAATTGACTCGCCTTTTTTAAGACAGTTTTCAAGCTGAGTCAATGTGTGCCTCCAACTGTGAACTTTCATGAGCCATCCACTGGACAGACAAATCCTGATCAGTACATATAAGATCAAGCTGTAAAAAAGAGAGGATTATTGCTGACAAACAGATGTTTAATATTTCACCAGCAGCATGGATGCAAGATTACTGCTCCAGGATTCCAGCTTTTGTTTTGAATTCTTTAATCTTCTGGATTCAACACACAGAGGCTTGATAAACTGTCAATTTACTTTCTATTCGCCGCTATTGTAGCAGAACCCCAATGTTTTAAAATGTGGCCAGTGTCACTTTTTAGTGACAGTGTCACTTCACTGTCAAGTTTCTATGGAAATCAAATGGGCTAATCATTTCAAGGTATCTGACATACTGTGTATGCACACAAAATGCAATAATGAACTACTCAATAATACTTTGTTATATAGTGTATGCACTCTGGCATAATGTAAATTTCCTTTTGGGGGATTCAAAAATAATAATGAAAACCTATTATTAAGGGTTCAATATTTTTATTATTGCTTTCTCTTGCATTTGGCATACAGCACGATCACTAAAGTAATACCT
>JAVQKI010160568.1:0-12197 GCA_036025975.1 Nematalosa erebi
TTTAGTTAGACTAGTAAACTAGTGAATTGCTACTGAGTCATCTGTTACACACCCAAGCCAATACAAAACACTCTGTTTCTTTCTCCGCCTATGATCTCCTATGACCTATGATTGTCTCACTCATACATGACCTTAGGCTTTGAGTAAACAAAACATGCACAAAAAAACTGGCCTTCCATATGAAAAGTATGTAAACTTCAGTTTAAGCAGCGGCACAGAAATGACAGGGCTGAACAAGAATTGTTTGATACCGATGCATCCACGCAGATTTGCATCAACTAATTTTTGTAGTTGATTAAATCAACTATGTCGACGTGTCATCCTAGCTCTAACCACAACAATATAGAGGACGCCTCAACATGCTCCTTAACAGGAAATAGGAAAACATTTAGAGTTTACTGAGATATTCCAGGTGTCACCAGAGGCAGTCAATTTCAAGTGGGATAAATAATCATTATTAAAAAATATTTTACATCAAATCATAACATGAATTCTGTATTGATACATACTGGAAAAAAAGCATTACAAGAGTTTATTTGCATACCTTTCTTATCATTTACGTAGTCATGTACAGACTTCTCTTGCCATGTAGGGTCCACAGACACAGAACGGATGCGTGTAGGCAGGCGGAGACTGCGGCCAGACAAACCAACAACAATCATCTGCAACATGGTATCCAGAAAGGTAACCCAGTTTCCAGTCCACTCCAATTGTCCAAGGTCACCTACAACATCCAGAGACAGACCACTAAAGATTACAAATATGAATAAAACAAATGATTGGTTAATATTGTCATTATTTTCTATTCAATTTAACATATTAACACCTCTCCATTCATTCTCTCAATCAAATGTGTCTTGATTAATGTGTAATGTCTCAAGGATTCAGGAACAGACCGGCACTGTTGGACTCCAAGATGCCCTGGAAGGTCTTCCCATAGTCATAACCACGCAGGCGCAACTCTTTATAGATGTCACCAGACTTCAGCTTGGTATCCTCCTTCACAGTTTTCACAGCTTCCTTCAGCTGAGAGTGGAAGTACTCCAAAGCAGCATCCTCAAGAAGACTAACTTTGCCTATTGCGTGGAACAATCAATTCAAAATCTTAGTGTTAGTGTTTAACTAGGGATATTTGTGCTTTGAACAGATACGTGTCTGCTGGTGACTCACCGCTGACAGCCAGGTTGCCATTCTCTGATACCTCAAAGCGATTTGTCACAGGCATGAATCTCACCTCCAACTGCACAGCGCCTGTAATCAGTCAAGTAACACTATTCAGGTCATATAGTTACGTCTCCAGACCCTGTTCAGGTTGTCACTGGACCGCTGTTCCTGGACAACACTACATCAAGAGATCTTACCCTCCTTAGGAAGGATGGTGGCACGATGAATGGTAACGTCTTGGAAGGTCACAGGTGTTTGTTCCATCACTGTTCCAAAGCTCTTCATCAGAGTTCTCCAGGCTAGTACCAAGTAGCCCGTGGCAGGGTAAAGCACCCGCCCGTCAATGCAGTGGCCTCTCAAATAGTAGTCTTGGGACTCAGGGTTCATATCTGTTTAGATAACACACATATTTCTAGAGTGAATATGTACGGTGTTCTTCATTAACTGACTTAATTGAATTATTCATTGCTCTTTGTTTGAAGAGTGTTCCTGAAAAGAAGGCCATGTAGCCTTGCCCTGAAGAGATACTCTTACCACTAACGTGGTAGCACAAAACAGAAGGGTTCAATTAAGGTCATCACAAAAAATACTTAATTCAGCTGATTAGTGCAAATCTGTTCGGACATATTTTTTTCACAATCTTCCATCAGAGTTGCCACACATAAAACACATTGAACTCTGTCTCTGTAGATTAGACAACACATTTAAGAGTCCATGTTAGTGTCATGTGTGCATCATCTACTCTCACCAATGTTGTAAAGTACAGCAGAGGAGGATCCTCCTGATCCAGATGGGAAGTCCTCTGCTTTGGGCACATCCCATAGTTGTGAATGGTCCCAGACAATGTATGGGGATATCGGAGTAGTTCCTGCAGGAACTGGGTATTTCATGGCTGGATACAGTTTGTTGCTGTCCAAGGTGATACTATATGAAAAAAAAAAAATTCACTTACAGAGCCTTCGGAGAAACATTATGCACAGGATTGGAAATTACATCCAACTTCTCTCTGTACTGTACATCTGTTCACAGTTTATGTATAGTCCATCCTAGAGGTGCACTGAATTCAAGACTAAATTCAAAATTTGAAGCCTATACACTTTAACATAATGTCTGTATTGTCTGTACACCTTAACATATACTGTAAGTGATTATGGAAGTGTGACTACATCTCGTGCTTCTGTAGCAAGTTATTATGGGGACAGTGAAAATGTAAGTAGGAAATATATTGTCAAGAATATGATTAATGTCATTGTTTATCACTAACTGACTGGCGCCATGCACTTCAGTACCGCACCACATGTGAGTCTATGTGTGAGTGATTCTAGCTTATTTGCTACAATCAGGCAACATACAAGAACAAAAAAAATTGAAAAAAAAAATGAAAAATGACAGACGATCTGAAATATCTGGTCGGTTGTGCACATGTTACACTGCACTCTTAAAGAGACAAACTGTCCTTTTAGCAACCTGATTCTTCCCAGTTCTGTGCTGAAGTTCTGTTTAAACTCGAGTCTGACTGTGGCATTTAGCAAGAGAGAGTGAGAGGACCATAAGCTCTGGCTGCTGCATCATGCAGGTCTGGGCATTTACATTGCTTCCACTGACAGTGGTAACTGGTCACACAAGGGATACAGTTAAGTATTTTAAAAATATACAGTGGGTCCATAGGACTTGTGGACACAGGTGTGTGCCTACCCGTTCATGTAGACTTTGCCAATATGGGACAGGAAAAACTCCAGGTTGTTCTCGTGGCCTCTCTTCATCAGAGGAAGAATGGTGCAAGTAGGCTTGAGGCTCCGTTTAAGAATTGCCTAAAAGTTACAACACAACACTTGATCAAGAAATAGTAAGTCCAGACCTGCCCATTGTGACACTCAGATTTGTGAATAGAAAAATGTGAACAGATGAATCCATTTTTACATTACTCCTTTCAAGAAATGCAAAACAGGATGTATATTTTGTGTTCTAACCTGGAGAAGGGCATGTGGCGCAATCTCCACCACCACAGCATTGTCTGGCACAAAATTGAGGCCCTCCTGGAACAGCACAGGGCTCACCAAGTTGTTGACATGATATTCAGCCGAGGAGTAGAGTGCCAGTGGGCTCTCCCAGTCTGTTTGAGGGATAGAGGTGCTGATCCAGCGAGCTGAGCGTGGCTTAGGACTCTTTATGACCTGAAATCATTCAAAACATGCTGACTACTGATGATAGCTTGCCTATGCACAGACTGCCTGTTATGACATTTCCAAATGAGTGTGCTAAACATAGTTTTACATGATGTCCTTCCCTGTGCACAGGACCCAACAATGTACCTATTCAGCATAATACATTAGGTTCCATTGTATGCAGTCTTCAGTTTGTGTTGATTAGATAATTACACTGTTACACTGCGGTTGGGACTATGGGAAACGGTGATTTTACAAAAGCCAAGACAGGATAGAACCTTTGGATGCGGTGTTTGACAACGACAGATGCGACACATGATGTCTGATCATAGCAACCATCCATTTAGAACTAGTAACAGCAGTTTATTCCAGTAGGTTTTGAATGAGTGGATGTGAGGTGGAAATAAGTAGTTCTCAAACGAGCCTGTGTTAGCTATAAAAACTTGTAATTTGTTATATATGTATATAACACAGACGTAGCAATAGTGGCATAGTGGCAATTAAAACATTACAAGAATGACGACAATGCAAAATAAAAAAAAAAATGTTTAGAAATTTGAGCCATGTCATCTTTCTACAGATTCTCTACACCTACAGTCTCTTTGTATGCTTGTGTTCTAGTAGTTGTGTTGCTTACCCTTTGCAAAGCTGCCAGTAAGTTGGGTGCAATGGAGGCCATGTAGTAAGAGTGAAAGGCCACCCCAGCACTACGCACCTCTTTGGCAAATATACCACTTTCCTTCAGTTCTGCCACAAACTTACTGACTGCCTCCTGTGGACAGCCAGATAAAGAATTTTTTTTAACAAGGTGACATACATACAATCAGTACATATCAGGCATTAAATACACTTCAGATTCCAATCTGTAACCTATAGTACAGTACCAGTCAAAAGTTTGGACACCACTTATTCAATGGTTTATCTGTATTTTTAAATTGTCTGCATTGTAGATGTATACATTATTCACAAGGAATGGACATTAAACCTGTGGAAATTTACTAATTGCAGCCATCAAGCGCTCAGCACCTCTGGGAACCCCTTCCAGTGTGTTGGAAAACCATTCCAAGAGAACAACTTGACAGCTGACTGACATAATGAGAGAGAGAGTGCAGAGCACTCAGTAACTAAAAGGTGGCTACTTTGAAAAATGTAAAACACATTCTGGTGTGTGAAACCTTTTTTGCTTATTGCATGATTCAATACATCTTCCTTTATAGTGTGGATGTCTTCAGTATGTATTTACAATGTGGAAAATAAAAATAAAAAATGTAGAGAAATAAAAACTATTGAAGGTGTGTCCAAACGTATGACTGGTACTGTGTAATGGAACCCAGTGCCTCTTTTTGGCCAAGACAGACTGAATGGTCTCCTGGTAGTACCTGAGGCCCTGAAATCGTGACTGTATCCTCAGCATTGTGGCAAGCAGGAACCACACCTTGAGGGCACTGGGATTTACACTCCTCCCATGTGAGACCTGACAAGTGAAATATAAGGAGATCAAGGGAGATGATGAGTAAAAGAACGCCATGATGCTGATCAGATCATACACACCACAGCAGAGTGCAATGCCTCTTCCAACCAAACACAGGCAATGGCTTATGGGAAATCATTGCCAAGCGGCACTAATGTCAAGTGGTGTGGGTCCATGACACCAGCCTTCTGGAGGTATTGTGGGCTCAATTCAACACTGAAGGTGCCTGCCTGAAATTCTTATTAGGACCTCTCTCATGATGATGTTTGTTGCTGCTTTGATTCTTTAGTTGTACATTTAGAGTACTGGCAGCGGATGTTTTTGATAACATGCTGCAGGAAGATTCCTTAAATATCTACTACACTTTTTAAATTCATCGTCATTTCCACACAGTCTTGGTCATCTCCTTTTCCATTTCAGCATCATTTTTGAGAGTGAAATTAAGTTCAAGGTTATAATGGGATATTTCTTTAAAACGTAGACAGGTTTAAAAGATTTACAACTATACAACAGAAGAACTTCCACCCTCGCCTATTGCTACTCTTTCATTGGATGAGAACCTGTAATGACATATATAAAACTGAGATGCTGGATAAGGCTTCAGGGACTCCTGGCCCCAGGCTAATACTGTGTGTTTGTCTGACACCTCACCGACAGCAGCCATGCCCCCGGGGGGCTGATTGGCCTCCTTGATGCAGCGTCCCCTCCAGTAAGCTGCAAGGATAGCCTCAGCATGACTCAGCGATCCATCAGCATATCCACAGGCCAGCTCACCCACTGAGTGTCCTACAATCCCATCTGGCTGGAGGCCCATTTGCTGCAGCATATCAATCTGAGCAATCTGGAAGGATGTAAACGCGCACACGCACACACACACATATACACACACACACACAAATTAGATATCATACCAAAACATATTAGCTCAGAATTTGCTACTTACCACGCTGACCTCATATTGCATATTGCTATAAATTGGTGAATTTTTACAGCAAACATCCATGCTTTTGGTGACACTGTAGACTACAGTACAACTCAACAACAGAGCATAAAAATAAACTCCTACTACTAACGACATTGCTCATTCTAACTGCCTTTTTGTGACATTACACAAAAATCCATGCATTTTGTCAGCAAAATCTTAGCAATTATGGGCATGAATGCATGCGCTTTGCTACACATATGACAGAGATGACAGCAGTGGCATTAATAGACAGAGCCAATCAAAATCCCAAAAGCAAAAGCTTAGCTTCACTGTTAGCAACTGTATTCTGACATGATGAATAAGACTCATTTTCTGTTCCAGGATTCTGTTCCAATTAAACACACAAGTCACGGTGAGACACAAAACAATTGTCAGATCAGACACATGTCGGTACCTGGATAGCTGCCAGGCCCACAAAAGCATGGATGGTGTCCTCAAAGGTGGTCTCGTCAGCCTCCATGAGCAGCTTTGAGATGCAGAGCCCTGTGTCCTTCAGTGCAGTGTCAGAGCGCAGGATGGAGTCCCTAAACACCTGGAGCTGCATAAGGCTGCGGCCCATCCCTGCCCACTGTGTGCCCATACCTACGCAAAGTTCACAAAGACTTCAGATATTTTATTCATGTAGTAAATGTACAGCCTTATTCCTTGATTTTAAATAGAAATGTGGACAATGCAAACAATGTAGGCTTCCAGAGCTGAACGTTACCTGAGCAAATATACCAGAGGGGCCGTTGTACAGGTGACGTCTGGTTTATCTCACGGCTATCAGTTTCTGTTCCAGAGAGTACATAACCTCTGTAAGGCATGCTGGTAGTTGGCATGCCTGACACCTCATTCAGCAGGGCCAAGAAACCATGGTCCTCGGTGTGTTTTTTGGCCTGGTCGAGTAACTCATTCACAGCATCTTCAGTGCGTCCACATACTTGCACAAGTCTGGGCAGCTGGGTGGACTGTGACTCCATTTTGGATGGAGACGAGATGCTGGACACAGGGGGCTTCAAGATAACGTGCACATTGGATCCACCAAAGCCAAAGGAGTTTATGCCCACAATGCCGCCACTTGTGGGAATAGGCTTAGTCACCACATGGACACGGCCATCTGCGAGTGCTGGGATGTCTGGATTGGGGTGGTGGAAATGGATATTTGGAGCCCATGTGCCATGCTCCAGAGACAAAACCACCTATTCCAAATGTACAATGAGTAATACCCAATTCAGTTCAGAAAAGCAGACATACAAATGTCATGACTGAGCATCGTTATCAATCAATTGTGTTTAACTGAGAGAGGCATAAATAGATATGGTGAGATTCTAAAAGCAAAAAGCACATAGGATCACCTTGGCAAGAGCAGCCAAACCAGAGGCAGGCTCTGGATGACCCATGTTGGATTTGGTCGAGCCAATCAGCAAAGGCTTCCGTTCTTCCTGGCAGAAAACACTGACGATACCATTCACCTCCTGGGGGTCACCCACCTAGGGAAATCAACTGACTTTAAGGTGTAATCGAAGGACTACCTAAAGATGTTTGAATGAGCTTCATGACCAGTTCCTTAACTGAAAGGATGATGTGTAGAATTTTATTTTGTACCTTTGAGCAAATCACATTTACCCATTTGTCTTTGACTTTGATTTCACCCCTTTGACTGTGAATTAAAAAAAAAAAATGACCGAAAGTATTCTGGTCTATAACAGTGACCAAGTTTGGGTATTGGGTATGAACTAAAATATGAATCATCAGGTGTGCCCAAACTTTTACACAGCAGTGTATTAGAGTTAAATTCCTTCAGCACAAAACTTTGCACCAATTTGACTGGAAACCAGCTCATGTAAGTTTTAACCCATTTTGGAATTAAATTCTGAAATTCCACAGACATGGACATGGTTGTTCTGCGTGTCTATCCATCCACCCATCAATGAGCTCCTGCACATATTGCGGTATGAGTTCAAACACCAGTAACTGGTAGTAGGAGTAGTTATTCACCTCCAACAACACTTAGAAAAGATGGTGTATTCATAGAAACAAAACACAAAACTACAAGTGACACTAGTGTCCAAATAACTCCTACTGTAATAACTTATTTTTGATTGAAAATGAACTATTCCTGTTCTACCACCTTAGAAAGCAACATACTGAGCCTGATACTGCCTGATTTAATAGTGATCTGACTCAGGGATTGTACTCAGCAAGAGTTCTGTGAGTTTGGGCTTACCTTTGTGCCAGTCCCATGGGCTTCAATATATTCTACCTGCTCCGGAGAGATACCAGCATCCTGATAGAGTGATCGCACAAGACGCTGTTGCATCTCACCTGAAGGGAAGGTTACACCTGCAAACATAAGACTGATATTGTTATCTCCTGTTTAACCAATCGGCACCAAACCTTAATGGAATGCTAATTTATCAAAAGAAAATTCCCCCTGCTTGCAAATACTGATTAAATAATCAAACTTTGACAGGGGTGATACATCTTACAATTATGCTGAAAAATGCAGTTGAATAAAAATATATTTTTCCTATCTAATTTAACAGCCTGGTATGGAAACAGCACACAGCACGGGTGGTGCTCCATCCATCAGGACTATACTACCAAATCTTAAAGACAGGTGAAGAGCCATGAAAATCACCAAAGACCCCAACCATCCCAACCATAACCCTTTCTCTGCGCTAAGCTCTTAGAAACGGTACTGGTGCCTGAGAGCTAGAACTGAAAGACTGAGGGAAAGTTTCTATCCTCAATCTATCCACACTTTGAATGAGGATCACACAACAGTAATCATTCTTGTACATATATCCTCTAACAATTCTTGTAACCATAGATCTTATTTCTTTATTTCTTTTATTTATTTTTCATATCTAGTATTTTTGAAGCACACAGTCATTGGAGTCAGTGGACAAAGTATTTAACCATATATTCTACTCTGTATAAAAGTATGTGACAAATACATATTTATTTATTTATTTATTTATTTTTTAAATGGTGGTTTCCTTAATGATGTGAAGTATTATGCTTCAGCTTACAAGCCTCAGAACACCATCCCAAATGTGAAGTATTGGGGTGGCAGCATCATGGTGCGGTGGATGGGACTGGTGCACTTCACAAAATAGATGGCATCAAGAGAAAAGGAATTTATGTGGATGTTTTGAAGCAAAATCTCAATACACTAGCCACTAAGTTAAAGTTTGGGCACAAATGGGTCTTCCAAACGGTCAGTGACCCCAAGGATACCTCCAAATGAAATACTAAGTGGCTTAAGGACAACAAAGAAAGGCATTGCGTTGGGCATCACAAACGCCCTCACTCAATCATATAAAAACTTGGATGCAGCACTGAAAAGACATATGCATACTATACAAGATGGCCTTAAAACCTGATTCACTTGCACCATCTCTGTCAAGAGGAGCAGGCCAACATTTTCACATTCTCTTGTGAGAAGCTTTTGGAAGGATACCAACCACCTTTGGCTCAAGTGATATACAGGTTTAGGTCATTCTACCAAATACTAAGGAAGTGTACTGTATATATTGACTGATAAAAGTGATTTTCTGTAATACTGCTAGAGACTTGCTGTAAAAGTCTTGTTCTGACATCTAACAAACTAAATCAGAAAAACTCACTCTGCTACAAGGTTCATCAGAAAAGAAAAAAAAAAACTTTTTGTGTGCATATAAATATCTGGTTTCAACTGCAGTGAAGATTATCACAAGGCATACACTTCCACCTATAGACTTTCCAGACTCCTCTGTCCTGTTGAAGCAAATAGCAGCCCAGTACAAGGGGAGCTATCCCAGTAAAGCATATGATGTTATAGTCCCTGAAATCTCTTTGAAACAGTGGTCTTGCTCTGATTTTATCCATCTTGTTCTCAAAAGACTGGACATTGGACAATATAATTTCTTTTCCACCAATCCAAAAGATTTTGTGCCCATATGACATATTTTTCAGAAATACTGTACAGTAACTCTGTCCTGTTGAAATCTTAAAAACATTCACAAGGCTGCATTTGTATTTAATCCTGTCTAGTATGCTGCAGTTTTAAAATCTTCCAGAGATCACAGAAAAAGTCTCAACAGAAAACATCACGACCTGGAGCATGTCCAATTTATGCAGATTTTTTCATTAAAAGGTTTGTGATGACCTTTGATATGAAATGAGTAGAGAAGCCACATGACGTGTGAAACCTCGTTGTCTTCATTGTTATTTATCTGGTTGGAACTTTTGGAGCCATGTTTAAACTGGGTTTCAGTATCCAATCCTTCATAAAATTCAACCCAAAAATGAAATTTAATTCCTCAATAAAGTCATTCAAGTAAGTACCTTGCTCTTTGTAGCCATCCGTGTTGTTGCCTGCATTAAGCACTGTGGCATAGACTCTTTTGGCCGCAGACTTTCGAGTCAACAGCACCGCAACAGCAGCTTCAGACCGGCAGTAACCATTTCCTGAGGGATACACGCACACACACACACACACAGTCATTAATGATTAGAAAAAAGATGCTGTGTGTTCAACAATCCAAAGGTGTAAAGCAATGTACAAAAAGTAGAAAGTTGTTCAACTGGATTTTTTATAACTTATGCACTAAGTGCATTCTAAAACCTCTATGGACATGTACACCATTTTGGTAGATATAATGGATTGTAAATAATAACTTGAGAGATGCAAACATGAAGAGGTACCTGAGGAGTCAAATGACTTGCAGGTTCCATCTGGACTTAGCATGCCAAGCTTCATGAACTGTACTGAGGTGTTGGGCTTCAGTAACAAGTTTACCCCACCTACCAGTGCAGCATCACAATGGCCGTTACGTATGGCATTAAAGGCATTCTCCAGAGCTAAGAGACTTGAAGAGCAAGCTGTGTCAATGGCTGTACTTGGACCTGCAAGGTAAAAGAATAAGTCTAAATTTAATACTTAATATTTTTTAGTAATTCTGTAGTAACAGTGTAATATTCTCACAATGTCTGAATATTTCTTATTTAATAATAATAAAAAAACTGTTGTGAATTTTAACAAAAGCATACCATTGAAGTCAAAAAAGTATGAAATACGATTTGCAAACATGGCACGTTGGCAACCAGTCATGCTGTATCCCAACAACTCCTCTGGATCTCTGCTGAAGGCCTCGCCTGCTTCAGAGCCACTCACACCAATATATACTCCAGTCTTAGAGCCGCGCATCATCATGGGGTTTATGCCTAAACAAATACCCCCACACAGAAAGTCAAGTTTTTCAGCCAAGTTATTTTAGCCTGACATCACCAGTATCTAGGCTTCCACCCTTCTCCTCACCTCCATCAACAATGGCCTCATATGAGACCTCCAGCATGAGTCGGAGCTGAGGATCCATGGTGTGGGCCTGCTTGGGGTGCACACCAAAGAAGGCAGCATCAAATCTGTCAATTTCTTTGAGTTTACCATTTCTGCTGGGCAGCCCATATATGCCTAGATTAGGAATTAAGAGGTTTCTATTAATGTCCATGGAATTTCTACACTTTCTTTACACTACTTGCCTAATTTTTTTTTAATGATGTGCTTACAGTGGAAGTGCTTCTTAGTATACCAGGGTCATTTATAGTCTTTAGGCAAGTATTTGGGGGACTCCCCACAAAACAGGCTAAGAATTTCAGACTTTAACACTTAATACTTCTAGTTTTAAAGATACTGAGCTCGGGTGAAAAAAAGGATTTAAAACACTTTTTTTCATATTAAAATCCTCAGAAGAATACTGCTGTATAAAATGGCTGCAAGTCCTGCATAATTGTAATACTGAGGAATCTTTTGAATATTTTTAGTCGTTAATAGGTTTAGAGACAGAGCAGCCAGTTTCTACCACACTGATGAAATCTATCTAGTTTTCTTGAAAAAAAAGAAAAAAGAACAGCCTGCTTTGTTCAGCCTATGCCCATATGACCAAAAGCCTACCTGGTTTCCACCGTCTGTCATCCTCTGTAACCATATCAACGCCGTTAAAAAGGTTTTCCCAGAATTCGTCTAAGTTGTTGGATTCAGGAAGTCGCCCTGAGATGCCAGCTATGACGATATCCTCCATTGTGTCAAACAGTGCTGTGGACTAGGAGAAAAACACTTATTAAAGCACTGCTACAAGCTAAAGTTTGGCCACTAATTTCTAAGAAAAACAAAATGATTTTACACAGACAATTTAATGAAATGAATGCTGTATTCTTCTGGCTCTGAATTGGGCTTCCCAATGTTTGAAGGTCAAATATTTCTTGGGCCTCTGTCTCATTTAATTTTTTATATTATAGTGTACCAGCAGTCACAAAATACTACTTGAAAGCAGGGCTTTGAACCAGAATTTTTTTCCAATTGATCCGTTCCGAACAGAAACAGTATTTTAACGTTTCCGGTTTTGGGTTCAACCATAAATTTGACGTTCCCAAACCGGTTAGAACA
>JAVQKI010160625.1:0-13328 GCA_036025975.1 Nematalosa erebi
CCCAAAAGCATAGTTGCTAAGCAGTTAGCAACTAAGTTGGTTGGCAATGGGAAAATGCATTGCAACCAACAAAGTTGCTAACTTAGTTAGCAACTATGCTTTTGGGAAACGGACCTCTGGATTGTGACTGATGAGTTGGCAGCCCTGCATGCTTATGGATGGCCTTCCCAAAACAAATGTCTCACAAAGACCCATTACTGATGCTTGGATAAGACTTTAGATGGAGGGTTCATAGAATATACAGGCATAACTTTACATGGTGTTCATAATATCCTTTCATGGTTTTTTTTTTTTAAATAATCTGCCATGATTTTTATGCCTGGAGTAGTACAAAATAATGCCTGTTTTAGGCCCAGAGAAACCCAGATGCACTGCTAGCAAAATTAGTTTTGAGGTGCGTTCTGGGTTTCCTTCCAGCATTTGAAGTAAATAATTGAATTATAAACTAATTCAGGAATGGAAAACTATGCAGGCACTTTATTCCCTGGCTTACTTTTGGGAATCCCATGTGATACAAAAATTCCTTTTCTTCTATCCTCTGTCTGTGATTGTGAACTGTGTTTCTCATTCTCTCCTTTCTTCTTCTAACTGTACTGTTTTTCCCTCCTGTCTGTAGTTGAGCTCACAGACGACTTGGTGGCTACAACCGTTCCTGTACCAATTCCCACTACCATCCCAACAACTACAACCATTAGTACCTCAACAACCTCAACAACTACCACTACTGCTACCTCTATCCCTGACACACCAATCCCTACTGTGGGCTTTACCACGCCCCATGCTCGTATGGTCCCAAAAGTCCTGGGTACAAACTCTGCTCATCACATCAACTTGAGAAATATGGAAGTAGTGTAGTTCTTTCTGCCAAGTTAGTGGCACATTACGGGGATGAGTGGGTGTACTGTAGATCGAGGGACTTCATATCCCTCAATATGATCTCTTTGACAAAGTTGTGTCAAACAAGCTGATGAAAGTCTAGTCACTTGCTGTAAGAATGGCTTTCCATTTGGGTGTTTGGTAAGGAAACTCAAAGAGTAAGGTGACCAGACCTCTGAGATGAAAATCGGGAACATTTTCCAGAATTTTCCTTGGGAACCAAGGACATTCCTATTTCATCAGTCGATGTCATTAAAATATGTAATGTTTTAGCTTCAAAAATCGGATGCAAAGGGTTTTCTTGAAATTTTCTTGTAATTTCTTGAAATTCACTGTCCTCAAGAAATCGGGACCGTCTGGTCACCCTATCAAAAAGCAACTTTCCCTCCAGTCTTTTAGCCAGTTTATCATACAGTTTGTACTGTATCAGTCTATCTGTATGTAGGTACAGTATATGTTGGGTACAGTATGTGTTATCAGTAATGCCAGTTCTAGTAGTGTAAGTGTCTACTAGTGTAAAAATCTGAGCGGTTGATAGTCAGAGCATGAAGTCAGAGATTGGAGTGCATGAACTAAGCTATAGCTTACAGTGTTTTAAAGTTACATCAGTTATCATCTGCCTAATTGATATTATTTCCATAGGTGGGATAGATATACAGTATGAAGTATTGTCAGTTTGCTTTCATTTCCTGTGCTTCTCACACTAGGCCTAAAAGCCCTTCCTTAGTACAATCCTAGGCTAGATTAGCGTAATTTTTCAAAACAGTCACTCGTATTATTTACTTCATCTGTAAGGCATGTTTGAACACTGGACTCCTCTCTGACCTGTTCTGTGTAGCCACCCCTCGGAAAGAGATCTGGAATCTGACGGTGGAGCCTAACAGTAACTATGCTACCGTCAGCTGGGAGCACAACTTCCCGGCCGACAACAGCGAGTTTGTGCTAGAGTACACCCTGCAAAGTAAGAACCAGAATCAAAACCCAATGGCTCGGACCTTCTATTGGGAGCCATTGGAGTTTGAGGCAGTCTGTTGGAGACCCAACTCACCTCACAGAGAAAAAAAAGGCTAAATGAGTCTTAGCTACAATCTGTAACATGCTACTAGCTTCATGCTACAGATTGGTTACAGTAGGCTAGATTATTGCATGTTCAGTTCCAAACTCCTTCCAATGATTCAGCTCTGTGTCATCATGCTGATGTTCATGCAGTGGTGTGGTCGTGTAAAACCATAATTGTAATTGATCATACAAGCAGTCTGAAGAGAATGCTGCTCTAGCCTCTCTTAGACACGTGGGATGGCAGAAAACGAGATGAGTGAGCAGGCTACTGTATGTAAGGGGGGTGTCTTGAGTCTTCAGTCCTGACTGTGGCTCCCTTTAGAAAGCCCAGCAACAATCTGGTGGCTCAGAAGAATGGGGAGAGAGAGTGGAGTAGTCGGCCCTACAGAGAGTGTGTGAGACAAAGAATGAGAACGAAAGAGAGAGAAAGAGAGAGAGCGAGAGAGAGAGGGGCAGAGGGTACAAAAATGATTCAGCTGATATCTGGCATAACTTAACCAAATGATTCACATTGCTTTTGTGTCCATATGCACTCAATCATATTCTAGCCTAGTGTTACAAAATTCCACAAACATTATAGCTATATGCCATATTTGTAATTGATCATCCAAGCAGTCTGAAGAGAATGCTGCTTGTAGCCGAGTAGACACATTAGAGCTTTTAAGGAGTTACTGTATGACGTGTTAATGTATCCCTATATCATCTCTTGAATTCCCCAGTTCACTCCTCATATGGCCTCTCAATCTCACACACTCATCTCATCTCTCAATCTGCGTTTCTCTCTCTCCCTCTCTCTTTCCGTATCTCTCTCTCTGCATCTCTCTCTCTCTCTCTGCCTCTTTCTCTGCCTCTGTCTGTGTCTCTCTTTATGCCTCTCTCCCTGTTTCTCTCTCCCCCTCTCTCTCTCTTTCTGCCCAGCTCTTGTCTCCTTGCAAGTCTCTTCCATTTGATGTCAGTCGTCAGTTGCCTGATAGCCAGTGGCCTCATATGCTCTGCTTTGTGTGTATGTGTGAGTGTGTGTGAGTGTCTGTGTGTGTGCGTGTGTGTGTGTGTGTGTGTGTGTGTGTGTGTGTGCGTGTGTGTGTGTGCGTGTGTGTTTGTGTCTGTGTGTCACACTGCTTGCTATGCTGCTCATGGCAACAGCGCTTATCCTGCTCTCACCTAGAAGAGGGAGAGTGGATGGGGTGTGTTCATTGCTGTAGTTAGCATGATGTGTTAGACACAGTCTGAGGTAAACGCTGCTTGGGGAAATGTACCTTTCATCTGGTAAACAAATCACACTACCCCATTAGACAGGATGTGAATGTGGGCTGCTTGTCATGCACTTTTTTCACTCAGATGAAGTCACAAGGCTTTATGGTACTGAGCAGTCTAGCCACAAATAGTTCTAGGCAATGGCTCCATTAATCCCACAGTGGCCTAAAACCGAGTTAAACTCAAAGCCAAGTGACACATGGTATTGCATGCAAGTAGCAAGGACAGTTGAGGATTGTAGTGCTAAATGTTTGAAGAATGCTGCGCACATCTACATTCTTTACCATAACGCCCTACTTCTCAGCTTGTAGCTTTACACGTGCAGCTGCACATTCTGTTTGATGCCTTCAAACCACAATCACCTTTGACCCCTTGTTGACTTCTCTGGGCTCCACCTCTTTCTTTGGTTACCGTTTCCTTGTTTTTGCTTTTGGCTGTTAAAACATATTTCTCTTGTTATCGATGGCAAGTCCACTGCATGTTCATGCATGATAATGCCAATGCCAGTTCAAGTTTGGGCATTGCCAAGGTCATGCCTCTGTGTGGAAAGGCGATGTGGAAAGGCGATCGTTTTTGTTGGCTGGGTGCCATTATCTTCCAACGAGATGGAGCAAGGGTTCATGGATAATTGAGACATAGCATTCCTCCTGTTGAAATCAGTCTCGTTCAGCTGCCTCTTGGTTGTCAGGTTAATACAGAGTAAATGCCATACTGTGAAAGGCAGGGTTATTTGTCTTTTTTGCCAATTTTTGGCTTTGTAACTTAACTCATAGGTCTGGATTGAACCCTAGAAAATGGTTTTCTTAATTGACTGAGTTCTACTTTGATGTGTACTGCAGATTTTGGCTTTCAGCACCATTTTTCTCTTTCACACAAAAATGGTTCATTTTCTCCCATTGCTGTTCTCTGGAGATTTATATTCTAAGAGAGAGAGAGAAAAAAAAAACATCTCCCTCTTTCTTGCTCTCTCTCCATTTCTCTCTCTTTTAACTAATATGATAAAAACCTAGGAGTAAGGAAATGAGGCCTTAAAATGCTGAATATTAACTACTGAGTGTCTTTTAAAGACTCAGAGAGACAGGAGGTTTGCTTTTCGAAATGAATCTAACATCTCAAGGAAGCAGGTGTCTGTCTCCTGACGACCTGTGCATTGTGCTTTTGGAGTTATTGAGACCTGTGGATCTTAGGTGAGACCGGCATCTTCCCCTGCCCACTCACCCACCCACCCACCCACGTCTACGTTTGATGGGCGTCTGTGCTCTTGTCTCCTCCCTTCCCTGAAGGTGACAAGACGATGAAGACAGTGCCAGTTAAGCACAAGTCCCACATTAGGTTGGCTGACCTGGTGGAAGGGGCCAAATATCAACTAAGGGTGTTCTCGCCCGTGCACACTCACATCAGCAGTCCGTTCGTCACCTTCGAGACCAGTCGAGGTGAGCCATATGTAGAGGCTACTAACAGAGGTGTCTCTGTTATGTGGGGACAACAGCATGCACAGTAATCCTTAGATTGGCTAAATATTCCTACCAAATGGATTTTAGTTGAGAAGACGCAAAACTGACTTCATATCCGAATGAATCACTGTTTCAGTCCAGATAAAACCTTAATTGTGATGAATGAAACCATATACAGTAGCCTACAAATAATATCCACAACTGTGGGAGATAGTGGTGATAGACAACTGAATATGAAAAGGGTTTATTTGAAAAGATAAGCACAGAAATTCACAGTTTTCCCTCACTTTTGAAAAAGTGAATTTCATTCATTTTATTCTGTATGAACTGAATGTCGAATTAGTTTATGTAAAGTGTGAACTTGCAAAACACTGATGCTGAAACTCCATGGTACTGTTCACACATTCCAGTAATCCTTAAATAATAGCAAATGTGATTTCAGTTGTCAGAAAACTGCTTAAGATAAAGGAACTTTTTGTTTGATGTTGCTTGACCTGAGGATGCAGTACAGATTTGGGATAAAATAATTTCTAATGCCCTGTGAGAATGCGGACGAAAAGTGATTTTCACAGTTTTCTTACTGACGAAATCATTGGTGAATAACACATGATCTACTGAACCTTGCTTACTGTAATTTTAGAATTGTTTTGGAAAGATGTTTGATTTAAAGAAGGCCTCACTCCTCTCTCTTTGTGCTATTTTTGCACTATTTATTGACAAACATTTTGGTCAACAGCCTTCATCAGGGTTCAGACAGAAACCTCAAACAGGATGGCCTGTATGTTCGAAATATTTAATGCCGATATATCTGACCACAAGGTTTTTTCATACCTCTTATGGCTGACACATGTTAGCTTATTTTGTGTGCTTTGGTGCACTTAGAAATAACCCAGTGTCCAATTAGCTTCATTGTTGTGTTAATTGGATAGAAAACTATCTGGATCACAACAAAATGTCTGTCAAAATCTGACTTCTCTCCCTCTGCTCCTGTCTTCAATGTGTGTGTGTCTGTCTGTGTGTGTGTGTGCGTGCTCATATGTCTCCAGCAATCTCAACGGACAGTGTGGACATTGCCACGCAGGGTTGGTTCATCGGCCTGATGTGCGCCATCGCCCTCATCGTCCTCATCCTTCTCATCGTTTGCTTCATCAAGAGGAGTCGAGGAGGGAAGTATCCAGGTTGGAAAGTCCACGCTTACTATGTTTTTGCTGAATCTCTTCGTTGATAACTGGAGCCTGTGACTTTTTGACAGTGTTGCAAAACTGTCAAAAGGTAAAGCCATTCTCAAGCCTGTACTCATGCACTCCTGACTCCTATTCAAAGGGAGTGGTGAGATCCAGCAATCACACAGTGCTTCTACAGAGCTAGTAAAGCAGCTCTCCTGCCCCCTTCACAAATAAAAGCTTCATTTTCAGTTGATCTAGTCATGTCACAGTGCCCTGCCCTGCGAAGAAGATTTCAAATGAAGAAAAAAATGTTCCTTGCATTAAACATCTGTGTCCTCTTTTGTCTAGTGAGGGATAAAAAAGACCTCCCTCTTGATCCGGTTGATCATAAGGACCAGGATGGATCCTTTGACTACCAGTAAGTTCCTATGATTTTGTCTATTCATATGTGCATGTGTTGTCATAAAAGATGTACTGAAGTTCTTAGATTTGATTGGGCTAATGTCCAGCAAGACCAAAAAGATGACCCAAGGTGCTTCCTGTTTCTTAGTCATGTTCTTCTGCTCGTTTCAGGTTCTACAGAGCTCTGGGCACACGCCTGTCTGTCTTTGTGTCTCAGCTCATTAACCTCAATCCATTTAAACCAAAAGAATAAAACCTGCTTAACACTCATAACTTAACATTTATGATGCATTTTTTCAAAGTTGCATATGTTACATTATTTATACAGTACATGGGCTCAAGCAGGTTTAATTAGTCAATGGACGATTGTGAGATTGCCCCCATTAAATAGAAATAATAAAAATAATTTCTCATCGAAGTGACCACAAATAGGGTCAGATTCAAACACTTTGGCATCCAAAACTGTGCTTCATGGCAAGGTCAGAGAAGCTCTCTGGGACAGAATTGCTGAGAAATCCCTCTTTCACATGACTCCTCGTCCAAGTGTTACCATGACTGTGACATTTACAGCATTAAGCGTGGCTCTCAGTGCATTTCTCCATTCTGCCAGTTCAGCCCTATAGGGTGTCCCAATTTCTTGCCTTTTCATTTGAAAAGGTTTCGGTTTCTGTCCATAAAAAATCCTTGTTTGGCCCAAGGCCCTTTTACTTATGGTCAGTTCAGTTTAGTGTTATCTCTTCTTTCCAGATTTGTGTACAGTAGGTGTCTCATGAGGTTCACAAATCACATGTCCGGAAAATAGCATTTGGTTAGGTAGTTTTTACATTAGGTTAACCTTTTCCTTAATTTACTTACAGTATCTGTGATGTTTTCCTCCAACTTACATGCCTAATCATCAAGTTTGGAATTTGTGTGGGAAACATTTATTAAGGAACAACAAAGTTAAAGTGTCTTGTTAGTGAAGCTAAATCATGATCACTAATATTTGGTGTTCTTCAGGCTTGAGTTAACTTCCACGTAGCAAGAAGTCCCAATGCTAACAATCCAGCTCCAATGTTTGTCTTTCTTCCCTCCTTACCCTCCCTCTACAACGTTCCTTCCTTCCCTCCTTCCTACCTCTCTGTCTCTCTCTTCATCTCCTTCCCTTACCTCCTCACTGAAAATGGCATCCGGTTTGGTAAAGAAACGAGAACAGGTACTTGGTTTGAGCACGGCATCCCCTGCTGAGTTGAAGCATGCCATTGGCTAACGACTTTTTGACAGGGTGGAACAGAAGCACACTCTGGATGCTCTTGGTTCACTTATAATTCAGGGGTGTCAAACACGAGGCAAATTTGCTACCCAGTCAGAGCGCTTAATATGCCAAACCTTTGTGTGCTGAACAGTTTTGAGGTGCACCCACCCCTTCCAGAGCTGTTTAGATGACAGTAATAAAAAGGGGTGAAGTGAAAGGGAGTATGAGACTAAAAACCTGCTTGCTCTGTAGAAGGCTACTTCATGTCGTGTTCTCCCTTGCTTCGCCTTTGTTTGCATAGTACCTTTAGAACTGCTAAAATGATTAATGCAATATGGGAATTGGTAGAGTTAGTCTGAAGTAGACTGTGGAGGTTTGGCACCCTTGAATGAAGACAAACACTCTTGTCACAGGGCTCAACACAGAAGCTACCCTGATCCTCTGCACATGTGCGGGAGAGGTTCGGGTTGATCAGGCACAGTTGCTTCGCGGTCCGAGTTCGACCTGCATGCAAAGATGTTTGTATCTTGACTAACAGTGGTGTAATGTTTCTTGTTTATGATTTATTGAGAGTAAGAACAGACAAATAACCTGCATCATCTTAGAGTCTTTGAGATTCTCTGACTATTGTGTACAGAACAGTACTGGTGTGGGACAGGTTGACAAGTAGGAGCAGGACTGCAGTTGTTGCCTTTCTGTGTGCTGAACCTCAACTCTCTCTCTCTCTCTTTCTCCTCTCCTTGATGTTTTGCCCTCTTCCTCTGCTTGCACTCCACTTCCCCCTCTTTCCTCTCTTTCTTCTTATTCTTTTCTCTAAAGGTCTCTTGAAAGAGAAGACAGGTGAAGCTCTTAATGCAACAAGGCTTCTGAGCTGTTAACCTCTGAAATTAATTGCACATCTTTCTTGTTTATTTTTGTGCGTTTGGGTTTTATTCAATTAAAACACTTACACCCCCTGATCAAAATATCTTCAACCATCCACTGCATTTGTAGCAGTGAAAAGTGTCCAGCTGTGCTTCTTGATTATGCAGACAGTATTGCTACGGCAACCTTATTTGGAATAACAAATATATCAGAGAGCAAAGGTGAATCGGTATTAAATTTACAAAGTTGCAGTTGGAGATATTTCATGACCTCTTTATTAGCTGAAGTCCGTTGCTGAATTTTGTTACTCTCTGGTCATTTTATACAACTTATCAAACTACCTCTATATTAATTTTCCCCCAATTATGTGTGCTTTCCCTTACACTAACCTATATTACCCTTACTGAAACTCAGTCTCTCCCAGCAAGTCAGAAACCAAACCTCATATAAAATTCGGTATGTCAGCTGTGTCCGAAATGGCACTGTTTTCAGCAGTCACTTCGTTTTCTTAGTTATTTTACTATACCTAAAAATAAAGCCAATTCAGCAGCACTTTACTTTCCTCTGAGCCAATGACCATGTCCTACCCTGCCTAAGTACAGTCGACTGCTCGTTGTAGCGTAAGCACATTTGATTCTGTGGCTGTCGCCACTCTTTCCTTAGGGCGAATTTGAGCACGACCATGCCATGCCTTTTCCTGGTAGTCAGACTGAACTCACTCAGGTGAGGACATGGGACTGCGATGCATAGCTTTTTTTCTACATGGCGATGAAGGGTATGGCTGAGAGTGCGCTCACAATTGATCGCTCTCCCACGTCCCCTCACTTGTGCTGGCGGGGTAATTTTGATTAAAACCCAAACGGTTAATTGTTGAAGACTTTCTCGTTTGTCTGAGAGTTTCTAGTCCGTCTCTAGCAGAGCAGAAATGGATGTTTGTTCACCTTGGCAGGGTGGGAATTTTAGCTTGACGGAGTGATGAAGACACAGTAGAATGTCTCTTTCCAGCTAGCGTGGCCACTTCCGATGACTCTTTCGCTGGTGCAAGTTTGTCTTCGACTGTCATGATGACTCGGCATGTTGCATGCTTGGGAGCCTTGGTCTCCTGGTTCACTAGCAGATGTGTGGTTTCTTTTCTGGAAACATGACTTTGACTCTTGGGTAAGGTTCAACAGCACTTGGCTTGCTTAGAGCCCGGAAGTTTGACAAAGCAAAGCTAAGAGCATCTTAGCGATCAGGATGGCTGAGGAGGGGCTGTGATGGAACACTGTCCCTGCCAGGAAAGGGCGCACATTCATGAGCAAGCGCTACAACTCTCCCAGGCATGCAGGTCCACATCACAGCCCATCAATATCCATCCGAGGGTACAGAACGCTAACCTCTTCAGACTTGAACGGAAACAAGAGGTTGAAAGATTGACAGCGCCTGCATTTCCCCTTCCCCCGTCACACCTTGTGAAAATTCCAGAGTGATGTATCTGTAGTTCTATGAAAGCTAGTCTGCTTGTACGGATGCAGGGAAGTGACCAGGCCTGTCTGTTGTACACCATGCATGTGGGAGAACTGCTTCTCCTAGTAGGAGGGTCAACCTCAGCTTAGACTGCATGCGTGAGAATGCAGTCATGAGGACGGGTTAGGAGAAGGAGCCTTTGCTATTTTGCATCGTTGCAGATTTGAATATTTTGCTTAAGTGCCGATAAAGTGATGAGATCATCACGGAAAGCAAGAAGCATAGCTTGAAGGCAAATTAACTTTTTCTCCAACAGCTGTTCAATCCCGCAGAAGACTATGAGATGTCTCCATCTCTACTGAGAGTAATTTAGCACTAACCATACTGTATGCCCTCAGCTCCACAACTGTTTACTGTGACATTAGCTAATGATGCATTAGATTATCTAATTACAAATAGCAAAAAAAGTAACTTGTATTATCGACCTTGAAAAACTGGGGTGGAGTCGTCTGAAGGTACCATTTGGGGTAGCCCATCTTTCTGATATTATCCTTTGAGAGTCAGACTAAGAATAATGAACTGCTCACAGTTTTCACAGGTAGGGGACATAAACATGGACAGAAATGGAGCCTTTGTAGACTGCTGTGATCTCTTAGAGAGGCAGGCAGCTCATTGCGTACAATACATCGTTCTTCCTCATACATAGGCTAGTTAATGTTGTTGTATTGCAGCTACAATCTTTGAGACGTTCACTAATCCTGTGCGTTTGGGAAGGGTGTTGAGTGGGCTGTGGGTAAGTGCTGTGCTCAGGTCAGCTACAGCTCAGTGAGCACCTTGCTTCTTCTCATTCCTCTGTGCTCTCCCCTCCTTGCAGTCAGCAAAGCAAAGGAGGAGACCCAGATGGAAATGGGTGTGTGCAAGAGTATACTAGTGTGTGCTGGGTTGTTGAAGTGGAAAGTGTGTGTGTGTGTGTGTGTGTATGTGTATGTGTGTGTGTGTGAGAGAGAGAGGGGGGGTGTTGTTAGAGAGGAAAAAGAGAAAGAATAGAAAAATGTGCATATCTGTGTGTGTGTGTGTGTGTGTGTGTGTGTGTGTGTGTGTCTGAGTGCACGCGCTAGCAGGATGCTTTGTATGCATAGCATATACTGTAGTTATTTTGAGCACTGATATACTGACTAAAGATTTTCCCTTAACACTCCAGCATGAGGCCTTTTACTGAGCTTATGCTTATGCACCTGAAACCCTTAACACTGACTGACTCATCTCTCTCCCTCACTCTTTCTCTCTCACTCTCTTTCTCTCTCTCTCTATCTCTCTCTCTCTCTTTAACCCTTTATCTCCTTTTACTCCTTTACCTCTTTACCTTCCACTCCTCTCTCTCTCTTTCAATCCTTTACTCTGCCTTCGCCGCTTTGCAGCAGTGACGAGGACAACAAGCCTCTGCAGGGCAGTCAGACATCGCTGGACGGCAATGTGAAGGAGAGTGACGACAGCCTGGTGGACTACGGTGAGGGCGGCGATGGCCAGTTCAACGAGGACGGATCCTTCATCGGCCAGTACACCGTCAAGAAGGACAAGGAAGAAACGGAGGGCAATGAGAGCTCGGAGGCCACCTCCCCTGTCAACGCTATCTACTCCCTGGCATAGCCCCCTTTCTCTGCCCCCCCACCCACCTCCGCCTGCTCAGGGCGCCTCCTTGTGGACACAGGGTGCTATCACACACAACACACGTAAAATAGAGAGAGAGAGAAATATTAATTCAGTCACACACGCTTTGGGGGAAGAAAGAGACGCTTCTTTAGTAGTGGTCACCTGGGGATGGGGGAAACAACAGCACCAGTGCTCTACCAGACTTCTGGGGATGGGTGAAAAGGATGAGAAAAAAAAGAATATTGGGAGGAACAGCAAGAAAAGAATTGCTGAGGCAACGTCAGAGCAGCACCTGCCCCTTTCTTTGTACCTGGGTCCCCTTGCTCTAAAACACTCACTGACTCCCAATGAGCAGGGAGGCGTAGGAGCTGAGAAGACATCCTAATTTCAAGCATTTGTGGCTTAAGCTTTTTATTTGATTTAATTTTATTTGATTTTTCCCCCCCAAGGAATCCTGCTTTAAATCCCACCTTGTTCACTCCCCCACCCCACACCTCCCCTTTTGCAACAAAGACAACTACGCAACCCAGAAGCCCTTAGTGACATATCAGCAGTGCACAGGCGGATGGACAGCATGTGGGCAGATACGTTTATCATATTGATATTTCTGCGCTGAGAGATTTGTTTTTGTTTTTGTTTATCCGGTTGGGCTTCTGGTGATGGATTATGTTCATAAATATACATGAATGCTGTAGAACAAAAAAAAAAAAAGAAAAAGAAACAGTGCTGGCACACCTTTTTTTCCTGTGCCCTGCAAAAACTATGCACTATATATCACTATATATATCATGTTTTTGTGGGTCTATGGGGCTCAAAGAATCACCTGTTCTTTCCCCCCTTACTGTGGTCTCCATTCCCCCTGCCTTAGATCACTGTTAATTATTTTGTCCACATCTTATTGAGACGTTTTATGAACACAGTGTTATTGTTTTATTTCCTAGTTTGGCAAAGGTTACAGTATATATCTGTAACCACTGACACAAACCTTCTTCTCAGACAGAGCAAAGACAGTCTGACTTGTAAATGACAAAAAGATGTATTATTTTGAAGCATGTTAGTATATTAGTGCAAAGGACAATGAACGGTCTGGTAAGAGGAGCGTGCTTTAGCCCAAATGGCGTGTTCACATACTCAAATGCTGAATTCCAATGCGTCTGTGATTGTTGTTCTTAAAACAGCCCCAAACTCTGGGTCTGATGACTCTGTTATATTTTAGACCTAAGTTCACACTGCAAGTTTGTTTGACAACAGAGAGCCTTAGCCATAAGCATGGCATTGTGTGCTCAGTGTTCAATTTGCAGTGTTGTAAGGGGAAGAAAAGACTCTGTGATCAAAAACACAATTAATCACCGGAATCAGATTTGTTGTTATATTCCTGAAATTCTGTCAAAATATTTTTAGGGGAGAATATTTATGTAATGAAATATCTTTCACTATTTAGGGTAACGGGTTCTAAAGTAATGTGTTGTCACACGCGCGTTGACTGATCAACTGTTGTAGAAGATTTTTAGAAACACATATGACACAAAACCACTGGGTTGCTTGTGCTTTTCTGATGTCAAAAACTCACACATGGACACATCCCAAACACACCCCCAGCCAGGCACATATAGAATTCTCTAGAGTGTGATAAAAGCGCAGGGATGTTGACATAACCACAGTAACTTGCAACAATCCATCAAATTATATCCCGCTTCCCCATTCAAGAGCACTCTCTCACCCAATTTCCTTCGAGCTGGAACTGAAATGTCAATTTGTGTATTTATGTTCATTTTTATTTTATAACTCTAATAGAATTTTATTAATATTTAATTGATTGAATTGCTAATTTGAATCTATTGCCACTGCAGAGAGCTACAAACACGCAATAGCAACACCAAGAACAGCTCAGATGAATAGACACTCACATCAAAATTAACTATG
>JAVQKI010160805.1:0-10968 GCA_036025975.1 Nematalosa erebi
TCTAGTTCCTCTCTTACTCCCCTTTTCTCTCTTTCCTCCTCTCCCTCCCTCTCTCGTCAGCCATCACTCACTCCCTTCAGCTTTCTCTCTCTCTCTCCCTCCCTCTTTCTTTCTTTCTCCTGACGGACGGCGTTAGGGAGGGCGGGGGGCCCAGTGAGGTGGCTGCCTGTGAAGCGGGCCTTATCTCCTGCGAGGGAATTCAAAGAGGCAGCATGCCAGGCTTGCATGCCGTTAACGACGGCCCTTAAATCACCACGGAAGCTTCTAGTCAGGCCCAGAGAGAGGGAGAGAGGCAGGCACTGGCTTACTCAGGATTGCTCTGGGCCTCTCTCTCCCCTCTCTCCATTTCCCCTCGCTTGCTTGCTCGCTCGCTCACTCGCTCGCTCTTTCTGCAGACTTCCTTACCTCTCTGTCCCTCTCTCTATCCGTTTTTCCTCTACCTCTCTCTCTCTCCACGTCTTGATCCGTCTTTCTCCGTCTCTCTTTCTCTCTTCCCATCTTCATCTCTCTCACTCCCTTGGTCTCTCTCTCCATCTCTGAGCTTCCTTATCCTTCTCTCTCTCTCTCTCCCCTAGTCTGTCTCCCTCTCTCTCTCCTCGTCTCTGTCTTTCTCTCTCTCTCTCTCTGAGGTCTGGTCACCAGCTGCCGAGGGCTGACTCTTACACCTCCCTCGCCTCGTCCTCCACCCCTTCCCCCCTCCACCACCCCTGCCGGGGGCCACACTGCAGCCATTCAGCACTCAGCGCCGCCAGGAACGCTTGGCATTGCCCGTGGAGAGGACAGGGCACAGCGATTCCCAGTGTTTCTCAAGGCTCCGCTTGAACACTGCAGGCCTAATGCACGCACTGCAAATACAGCTGCTTTGCCACGACAGATAGACAGCACTCCCAGGACCCCACCATAGGCCAAATCAAGTATAAGAGGTACACCACAACCCAGAATTAGAGGTGATTTCACTCCATTTCAGCCATTATTCTCCCCACCAAGGAGGTTATGATTTCGCATGTGTTTGCCTGTCCGTCTGCAAAATAACTTGAAGTGTCCTGCACAGATTTGGATGAAATTTTCAAACAAAATGGGTTTTAGGACAAGGAATAGATGATTACATTTTGGCGGTGATCTGGAAAACCATCTGGAATTTGTATTGCATCAGTGACCCTATATTGCCTTGACGGAGGTCTGCGCTCTCCGAGTGTTTTTCTATTTCAAAATGAAACACACAACATGAGCGTCAGGAATGTAAAGCATTCATCGTTTAAGATTACATGGAAAATACAGCACCTGAGTCTGCATTGCATTACAGTCTTTTCATGTGCTGTATGATCATAGACGCCATGTATTGTAGAAGGTTTTCCACCAAGGTTTTCCACCATCAAGTGGTAGGAGTCCGTCTGCTCTGACTTAGCCGCCCAAACCAGATTCAGCCAATTAAGGACTTTAATGATATTCTGATGTGTTCAATCATGCAAACCACGCTGTGGTTGGAGACCTCAAGGAGGAAGGTTGAGAAACGGAGAGGCGGGGAATGGCTTTGCTTCGACAGATCTCGGACTGACTCACTCGCCCTGTAATGGGGCTTCCCTCGCCAAAAGCCACATGGCTGCCACATACCCTAGTTGCAGTATCTCCGATGGCATTTGTGCCATTCACCACTGAATGCTGGAGTTGTCCCACAAGGACACACATGGCATTTGGCAATCAGAGGGCATGATATTAAGAAGAAGAAGGGGGGAGGATCAACGCAAGCGTGTGCCCACAGCCTCATCACCACATTCACATGTGTTATTGGGCTATCTAATTATCTGATGCGTGTTATGAAGCCTGACATGAATAAACATGGTGGTATTTCCACAGCCGGACTGAGACAGAACAACCCCTCCACACACACACACACACACACACACACACACACACACCCCAGCACTCATGACCAATCACACGGCATGTCCGAGGGCAAGGAGTGGTAACCAGACACGCCAAGCGCCAGGGGCGACATACCCAACCCTTGCCACTCGTACTGTATGGGGGATGTTGGCCCATGTGAGCAGCTAACCAAAAAGCACGAAAGGTACTGGCGGCCAACCAGTCTAATTTGCACCACTAGTCTAGATATGGGTTTAACAATATTTCAACCATATCTGACGCACACATGACGAGATGATTTCGCTCTTGTTTGCAATAAATTTAATTCTTGCATCAGCGCCAATGCAAAGGTTTATTTTACTGTAGAAACAATGGACATCAGCTAATCAAATCAGCTGGTGTAAACCGCAAGCATTTTAAAGACACACACACACACACACACACACACACACACCAATCTGAAAAAAATACTGTGGAAAACACAGAGTGCGCTTTCCCCCGCCCCCTGTTTCCATCAAGTCCTGCACATTTGAAACCAGCACAGCAAGCCACCATGATGAGCCCAGCACCACCAGTACGTTGCAATGAGTCTCATCTCTCTGCCCAGCTTGACTCAGCTGCTATGGTCTGCCCTCGTCTCCAAATCCGTCTGAGCATCTCCATTCAGCTGTTCTGGTCTGCTCTCCTCTCTAAACCCCCCTGACCAGCCTGACTCAGCTGTGTTTCTCGTTAGATCTTCCTCTAGAACAGCATGTGAAGAGGATGTTTAGGCAACACATCTCATCTCCGTTAACAATGGGATTCTCTTTTCTGATTGGCTGATGAGGTGGGTATTAACTTTGCATAACTGGCTACCTTTGAAGTAGAGTTGAAAAATTTGTATCACAGTTCCATATCAATGCGCTTATGAATGGTAACCATAACAACCATAGTAAAGTATTTCAAGCTGTACTTTTCCCCCCTTAACGGTAGCTACGGATACATAACGTTATTTTCTGTAGTTCATGCACATGATTCCTAAACATAAAGAAAGTCATAGATAAAATCATAGCCTAAATAACAAACAGTAGATAAGCAAGATAACAGCCTTTTAGGTGTCCAGTTTGACGAAAATGATGACTCAGTGGAAGCCGCTTTGCGCTTCGCCAGAGTTCTTTGTCTCCACCTGGCCATTATTTCTGTTGAACTGCTCCGCTCGTCACCCGTGGCATAAAGGCCTGCATGAGTCGGACGGACGGATGGAAGAACTGGGTCTACTGTTTTTGTTCCATTGCATTACTCATCAGTCCTGACAGGCAGACATGCCGACATGCCAGCCTCCGTGCCACAGCAGGCTCTGTTAGGCCCAGCGTGGCACAGCAGCGTGTTGGCATCTGGTGCCCGCGGTTCCTGCCCGCATTCCTGAGAGCACAGCTTGGAATGAGAACAAAACCGGTGTGGGAGACGGACGAGGAGAACAAGAAAACGCAAGAAAGGATAAAAGGGAGAGAAGAAAATAACAATGAAAATAAAAACATTCTAGTCCTGCAGCATGGCCTCTTTGTTGTCTTTCTGACATTTTCCACAGTGACAGCTGTCAACATGAGTCAAGGGGAGATCGGTGTGTTTGTGTGTGTGTGTGCATGTATGTGCAAAAGAGAGAGTGTGTGTGTGTGTGTGTGTGTTTGATCAGAGTGCATGTGTGTGATGCGGACTCCTGTCTGACACCTCACGATCCTGCCCTGTGTGACATGACAGACACAGCAGCTGGGCTCAGGCGTGCGGGTCTAGCTTGGTATGGATATGTGAGGAGAGAGGGAAAGGGGAGAGTCCGAGTGACAAACGACTGCACTTGTGCCACCCACGCCCGACAGCCCCCCACCCTCTCTCCCTCCCTCCCTCCCTCCCTCCCTCCTCCTCCTCCTCCTCCTCCTCAGTGTCCGCCCTGATCGGCATCATTTAAAAAATTTCTTTCTGCCCCAGTGGGCAGAGATTTTGCCGCCACCCACCCTTGGCCTGCCTGCCCAGTTGTGATCAAGATGACGTCCCGTACACTTGACCTAAATAAGAAGCCCTCTGCAAAAGACTCTTGTTTGCCATTTCAGAAGGAAAGGGAAGCCACATGGGCACATTTTTTTTTTTCCCCCTCAAACACACTGCAGGACTTATCAATTGTTCATCACTTTAGGCAGAAGGGTCTGCTAAGAGCTGTACACATAAACCTACCTGAAAATAAACAAAGCAGCATGAAATGTAAATAAACAAAGTGGCTTGGACACGATTCCAGCCAATCAGCGCAGTTCTTCAAGAGGCACCCAATGGAGGCATAAGCTTCTTGGCTGCCGGGAGCAAGTGTCAACAAATCACCAGATTCGTGCACTGAACCTTTAATTCACTAGAGAGAAGCCACTCAGACATAACAGACAGTCTAAGAAGCAAAGCTTTAAAGGTCTATCTATGTTCATCTCAAAATATCAGACTATAGACCTCTGCTTAGTAAGATGCGCATTCAATTACCAAAAAAAAAGGCACTTTTTTCCCATAATCTTATATTTTGTGTTGTCACTTTGGATAAAAGTATCTGTCAAGTACACAAATAAACATAAACATTAGACCTTTGTGTTTCCACGTGAGGAAATTAATCTGTTAAAAAGTCTAAAAATATTTTAGGTCCGAACTGTGGTGTCTCATTAAAACTGTTATTTCTGTGTGCTGTTACAACTTCAGGAATGTCACAGGCAGAATAAGAGTTCTTCACATGATGTGGTGCTAGTCTTCCGGAAACATCCGTCTCACATGGTGCATGACAGCAGACCAGGCACTGGTAGAGTACACTTGTATTGCCGCCACTCGCCTAAATTTCCTATTTAAATTTATTAAAAACACTTAAGACAACCTTATTCATCATGATATGGGCATAGCCTTGTGTATGTGTGTGTGTATATGTATGTCTCTGTGTATGTATTTATGTGTGTGTGTGTTCCTATGTGTGTACACTTCTGTGGCCTACATTAGGCTCTGAGTTAATTCGTAACTTATTAACTGCTACATGCCCCAACCAAAGACCTCCAATAAATCACCATGGACTACTTTTTCTTTCCGCTTCTTTGCTCAGCCTGACACACTGCCACATTTTACACCCGCCACAAAGCTTTCTATGGTTTCTCACAGTATGCTTGTGCCAAATGCCCTGTGATGGTGCTCAGGAACTATGATCTCATAATCTGCACTCTGGCTACAGACAGGTCAATAAATGGTTGCTGCTGGCTGGCACAGAACTGCGCTATGTAAACATCAACAGATGTGCATCGGACCTGTAGATCAACAGGTACCACAGGTGGAGCAAAGCCGTTGATATTCAGGAAGTCTTGTAACTTGGCCCTACCGCTCCCAAACCTTTGTGTTCTGGTTCATTTCCTGTCTAATGCAATAAAAACAGCAGCTTAATGCTCCCTATTCATAATTAAATGCTCAGACAACACCCTGCCAACTCAGCAACATCATGACTCATCGCTAGCAGGGAAAATGATTAAGGCTGTGCTAATGCTTGGGGATTCGCAATCAGACTTTCACACACCTTTGGTACACAAAGTATTACTGCGGGGCCACACACACACACACAAACACAAACACCCTTCAGCAGACACTTCTAGCTCATTTCTGACCTGCTAGCTAGCTATAAAACACATTGCCCTCAGAGAGCTGACACAAACAGCAGGATATTGGAATGCTGCAGCTTGACCGCAGGGCAAAGGGGTTTAGGAAGGAAAAACAAGGATCCCTGCACCTTCCGAAATAAGTAGGGTCATGAGTAGCTGTCAATAGGCCTCACACTGGGATGGTAAAAACACTTGGCAAGTCATGATCCCAGTGGCACTCCACAAATATGTTCCATTGTTTCCCAACCCCAAACACGAGGGGCACTAGGGCCCATGTGGGCACCAGAGTCTCTCAGCGGGTTCCGAGTCGGAATCCAATCGCACAGAGAGAGCATTCTAAGAGGAGAGCATTCTCTTCGTCCATTCACGGACAAACATGGCATTGATATCTTGTGAAAATGTAACCATTATTTTAGGATTCTGCAAGTGTGTTCATTCGTTGACTCTCTGGTCTGGCTTTGTCCACAGAGCCAAACCCGATTAAATCCGCTATCAAGAGTTCAGAGCGGGCACTACTCTCCCTTCTGAGCCAGGGAACTGAGAGAGAGGGATAGAGAGAGAGAGAGAGATAGAGAGAGAGAGAGGGAGAGAGAGAAAGGGAGAGAAAGGGAGAGGTGTTAGAAAGAAGTCCAAGAAAGAGGGTAGGCAAAAAAAAGAGAAAGGGAGGGAGAAAGAGAGGAAAAAGAATGCATAAAGAGAAAAGCTAAGACATAAAAAAGAAGAGAAAAGAAGATAGGAACTAGATGGACAGAGAAATGGTAGGAAAAAGCTATCCCGATTTAATCATTTAATCACAGACTTGCAGAATCTTAAAGGAATGGTTACACTTTCACAAAATACCAATGCCATATTTGGCCTTTTCCAAGTGTGGGGTCAGGTAGTGTGTCTGTGTCTGTGTGTGTTTGTCTGTGTGTGTGTGTGTGTGTGTGGTGAGAGCTCCTCCCTCGGTGCCCCATGTGAACCATGCGTCTCTGAGACTTGTGAGCGTCTGTATTGTGAGCGGCGCAGGCGTCAGGGCCTTTCACATCCAAGTTTAAAACCTGTTCTGGTCTGCTGTCCTCTGCTCCTTTGTCTCGGGCCTCCTGCTTTACACACGCCCACAAAAACCAGAAGAAAGGAGCAAACGCACCCCGAAAACACAAATAATTGCACTGCGTGCGTTTGGCCCCATAAAAGTCAACTGGGATGTTTACGACCGACAGATGCTGAGGCAGAACTTGCACCCCTCTTCACTTAGATCCCCGCTTCCCAGCCAAGACCTCTCTTCCCCTCTTTCATACAAACACACAGACACACACACACAGACACACACACACAGACACACACCATGCTCTCCAGACCCCTCCGAAGAAAAAGGCCTCCTTGGCCGCCCGTGACCTAGAGTTAACCTTCGCCGCTGTTGCCATGCCGACGGAGCGGAGAGAAAAGAGAGGAAGTCAGACAGGGGGAGAGTTATGTCCTGCCGCTGGGACGGACGGACAACAGGGACGCCGACGGCAACAGGAGGCATGCCGGCTGGGAAGGAAAATGACTGCATGACTTCACACTAAACAAAGCGCACCGTCGCACAATGCAGCTTTACACACACACACACACACACACACACACACACACACACACACACACACACACACACCACAGACATTCCACCGTTGCTTTGCTGATACCAAACCAAATCTGGCCCAGTTCGGAGCCAATCCGGTGAGCCGTCACGTGGGAATACCAAGACTGAACCGGCCCAATTCCTCTGGAGCTTGCTACGCATGCCACTGCATGATTACACGCACAGCGCTGCAACCCCAGCCCATGGCTTCATCAGTCCTACGCAAAACCGAGACCACAGGAAACCACAACTACAAAACAGATTAGCCACAGCAAACAGCGTGGCATGCTCCCAGAATGCAACAGCTCTGTCTTAACGGCAAACGTCGTCAGAGACACACATCCCAAAACTAGACAACAGCCCACGCGCTTCAACAAACTCCCTCGAAGCTACAGAAACAAACAACTCTTCAAGATGTAACACATCCAAATACACTGCCAACTACAGCTCTCCTGTAGTCTACAAATCCGTGCCAGCTCCTTTTTCATTCCAAAACTCCCCACAACTAGCCAAAACAACAATAAATCAAGGAATAACATCCATCCAAATGGCCTTTATTGCGTGCTCTCAAAACTATGAACAGCAGCAGAAGCAACAGCAAAGGTTTCCTGCAGCCAGGAAGCCCACTAGCTGACTCACCAATCCCAAACTAAACCCACCCTCCACGACTAGCCAAAACAACGATAAATCACATTCCAGTGACCCCACCTCTGACCTATAACCTTTAACACTCCCTTTAACCTCATGACCTTCGCAGCAGGTAAACATTCCATCTGACACTGAGCCAGAGGCAGGCCGGGCTTATCCCTGATTAGGCCCAGTCAGTGGGGTCTCTGGTTGCGAACATGAGAAAAGAGGAAGGGAGAGCGCACTCTCTTTCCCTGACACAGCAGTATGGGAGTCTGACTCCGAGCTCGACCGCTCGCCCTCTTGCCACGCTAGGCTTGGCAGGGCAGGGCAGGGCAGAGTAGAGCGGGCGGACTTGAGGATATGAAACCTGAGTTCGGACAGGAAGGAACGGGCAGGAACAGAGAGACCACATCTCCACAAACACCCAACCTGCTGACTGTGCTCACCCAAGGCCTGCTGCTGTGCTGCCCGTTGCTTACGGTTTACCCACAGTCTGCGACCCAGGGCTTCCCACCACTCCATAAACACTCACTCTGCAAGAAGAGTGGGTGTTCAACCAGGTTTGCCCCATACCCAAACATACAGTAACTGGAAAAATGGTAAACTGTAGCCAGACAAACTATTAAACCTATGTGAAATAAACAATGCATAAATGCAGGTCTGCACACTGTAGTTTCACAAAACAAATAAACTGTATATTTTTATTTTCCTAAAAAGTCATCATTTTTAATAACCCAGAATCGAACCATTCTTAATCCCAAACATCATCCAAACAGAGGCAGGCTGACACTGAGTCATCTCATACCCACACCTAAACATCTGTGATCCACTCTACCTTGGACCATCTACCAACTGTGTGTGTTGTGGATTCATTTTAAGTTTGTCCATACCCAAATACAACTGACTGCTCACTCAAGTCTCTGATGTTTCCATAACCTTCCTGCAGTTGGCTAGGCTTACCCAAGTTGGTACTGGCCTATATAGTAACTTGCTCTCAATATCCCCCCAGGCCTTTGTTGCCTGGGTGCTGGAACGTCAAACCTGCTGAGTATCTGCAATGCTGCTTTTCGTAACCCAGATTCATGCTGCGTCAACCAGCTGGGTGCATTCCGCACGGTCTATGATGCTCCAAAGATCCTAAGAGTTGTTCGTTTTCCAAGGTCTGTGCTGCTACAGCTACAGAACAGGGAGATCGGCTTCTGGCTGTTACCCAGATCTGTGTTGTTCTAGAATGATTACCTGCTGTCTGTTGCCCCATGGGGATTCTGTTACCCTGGTTTCTGCTGTTCTAGAAGGACTAGGCTACCTGTTGTCTATTGCACAAGTCTGCCCAGCCACAGAAAGATTAGCTCACACACTGATGGTAGTCAGGTGTGTGCTGCATTGGGAGGCCTACCTGCTGTCGGCTTTGCCCAAGTTTGTGCCGGCGGGTTGCAGGAAGGTCTGATTCCCCTCCATGTCCACCACACATTTTGTGTTTAGGTCCTTTTCTGAAAGGGAGGAGAGAGGGAAAGAGAATGGTAGAAAGAGAGGAGAGAGAGAGACGATTGAAAACACATGAAATCAAAGCATTAACATTTCCCTGACTTCTAAGCAAACTACTTCTCCTTCCAGTTCAAACAGAGATTTATAAGGCTTACACAACACAAGGGCACCCAGTTCAGAGAGAGAGAAAGAGAAAGAGGAAGAAAGAAAGAGAGAGAGAGAGAGAGAGAGAGAGAGAGAAACACATAAGTGTTTTTTGCACCATCATGTTTCTGAAGAACTGCAAAGATTGAGGGAGATCTGGTGCCTCTGTGCGGATGTAACTGTTCATTCTTCACTTAATCTGGCCTGCATACGTATCTGAACCAACAATAACATAACAACAAAACAGGCTCTCAAATGACACTGCATGCATGCCTGGGGATTTCAAGCATCTGGAAAATCTGTTTTTCCAAATACCAATGGCCATCCTCGTCTCTCTCTCCAAAGCAAACCTCTCAATGATGTGAAGTGCGTTCTGTCGAAAAATGTGAAATTGGGCTGCAGGTGTTTACACTATATTCGCTTGACGAGCGGGTTAAAAATCAACGCAAGCTGGCAGGCAGACATAAAGCGATCGCAAATCATGGCGCAAATCTCTGTAATTGGAGCAACGACTTCATCGCTTCGCCTAAACACCCCATCTGCACAGCGCACAGCCGCTTCCACCATATGGGGGAGCCTAATAATAGCCACTTTAATCATTGTTGTGTCCAGCTGCACAACTAGGCCTAAATATGGCTCATCATCCTTTCCTTCGGACCAATCACAAGGGGATTTGATATGATCAGGAGAAAACGGAGAGGACGGAAGAGGACAGGACGGGCTGATAGTCATTGGCATGCTGTATGCATTGAGGGGGGGGGAGTGGAGACTAATTGTGGATGTTTCACTGTAGAAAGACCATGAAGTGGGCCCATTTATTGTGACGTGTGCGTGCTAATTAGGCCCGAGTGGAAGAAAGATAAAGAAAAGCCACGACAGGAGGAGGGGGAGGGTGCAGGAGAAGAAGGCCAAGCAAAGGAAAGCCACGGCAGGCACTTCACCCTGCAGCACACATGTGTATTTTTGTGTGTGTGTGTGTGTGGGTGGGTGGGTGGGGTGGAGTGGGGGGGCTGGAGTAGAAAAACAAGTCCTGCCATGTGCTTAGACATTGACAAACTAATGGAGAGGGAGGGGGAGAGAGAGAGGGAGTGAGGGAGTGAAAGAAAGTAATAGGGAAGAGAGAGCGAATGAGGGAAAGAGAAAGAGTGGCGATAGAAAGAGGGAGGGAGAGCGACAAGAGAGAGAGGGAGAGAGGAAGAGAAACAGAGAGAGGCTGGGAAAAGAGGGAGAAAGGATGTAACAAAAGGAAACCAGTGCTCATGGTGAGTGACATAAAGAGCAAAAGGCTGGTAGAGTCAGAGGGTGACAGAGAAAAAGAAAGAGGGAGACAGAGAAAGAGAACAGAAGGATGGAAGAGGAGAGGGAAAGATAAGAAGGGAAGGACAATGAAGAAATGCTAACTGAAGCCACAGAGAGAGAGAAAGAGAGAGAGAGAGAGCGTTTTGGAATGGGAGACAAACAGAGAGAACAAATTGTTACAAGAGATAGAAAGAGAGAAAGAGAAAGGGTGGCGGGGGGGGGGGGGGGGATATGCAATACCCAAGGGGGGAGGAACCCGTTAATTAGTTTGCAACGTGCTTTTAAAAGGCCTTGAACCACCCATGG
>JAVQKI010160811.1:0-14428 GCA_036025975.1 Nematalosa erebi
TAATGTAAGCTACCTTACTAATGTTGTTTTTATATCAGCACTTCACATAGCACACCTGGTAAGTAGATACCATATAGTGAGCTATTTTGTTTACTATGATGCCCGCCTATTCTGTTTCAAAATGGGCTGTAGGCTATCAGTGACATTTTCGCAAACGGGGGCGTAACATGGAAGGGCTTGTAGCCCAACAGTGTGAACACAACCGCTCTCACGGCTGGTGCTAGTGGACCGGAGCTATTAGCTCTGAAATAGCTCCCAAATGGCCCGGCCCGGCGTGGCTCGACAGTCTGAAAGCGGCTACTGTTGTTTGAATTGAACAGTCGATTCGGCGCTACGTCACATCTATGAAAATCCCGCCCGGCGATCCTGATTGGTTCATTATTTTGTGCTCCCCTGAAGGATTTTGCATTGCCCTCGATCCCAGACCCTTGTGTGGAGCTCAGCGTAGCGCCTCTGGTGGAGCTTTGCGGAACTACAAGGGTCTGGCGAGAGTCAGGCTAGGACAAACTAGCTGTTTGCAAAGTTAGCCGATAACCACAATCCAATATTTGGTCGAGATGGCTTAATTAAACAGCAAGGCAAGGCAAGGCAAGGCAATTTTATTTGTATAGCGCATTTCATACACAGAGGCAGTTCAATGTGCTTTACACAGATATAGGAGAATAACAGTAAATAAAATTACGTGTCTTTTCAACAGTGGTAGGTTGTTACTGATAGTTTTTATCCCCACTGTGAATCACCAGCATACAAAGGGTCTTTTCTACAGTTAAATTACTACTACCAAATAACCTACTAGATATTTTTTTTATTTTTTACTGTGAATCACCTACGCAGAGGGTCTCTTCAGCAGTTAGGTTACCAATTTCAAATAACCTACCAGATAGTTTTTGGATAGGTTGGCCCAATTTGGTCCTGGTAATAGGGGACTATGGGACTTAGGCACAGAAGCACAGCAAAAGTAAGCACCCCCACTGCTCCTTTTTGCATTCAGAATTGAAAAAAGCCATAGGATATGGAAACATATGGACCTACATACCAGATAACTTTTCCAGAGAATGAGGTGGAAAACGCAGCCCATTAACTCCCTGTACTGTAACAAGGTAACTATAATACAAGACATCCATATGAGAGCATTATTGCCAAGAATAGCAAGGAGGACATGGAACATTCCAGCTCCAATACAGCCAGGTCATCATACCTGCGTACAGCAGTAATGACCTCAGGCTTCTCATTGCACTAGCTAAATGGCATCACCGAGACTTGGAAAAAAGAACAACACTCCTTCAGACGTCTTTCCAAGCCAAATTGAGGTTAAATAAATATCTTGCTTACAAAGCAGTTTGGAAGCCAACACACACAAACCCTCTGCATCATTACCTTGAACAGCTGGCCTGTTATTTCAATGTCTATATTCCACTAGGCTGCGATTCAGGGGGATCTTACTGGCAGACAGACAGGCAAGAGAGCTGGTTTCCCAAAACAGAACTGTGTCCATGCACTTTCTTCTCTCGCTTTTTTCATCCATCTGACTGGCAAAGAGATGGCAATAAGGCAACTTCTGTCAAAACTATGAAGTGTTCCTTCTAGTCTAAAATTCAGTTTGGCAAATCCTGGTTGTTAATGTGTAAAAGATTAACTGCTACGCTTGGTAAGGACTTGGGGAAGGTGGGGAACTGCAAAGGCTGCACTAGAAACTTTGAAGCATATATAGCTTTAAATGGCCATTTTCACAGCAGACTAAAGGACATTTAAAACAAGCCACCCAGTGGAGAAGAGGGTCTCACTCCAAAGTGCAACCTAGCAAATGAATTGTTTTTTTTTTTCCTTCGACATCAACAGTATGACCAGAGCCTCTCTATTCAACCCTTTGCAGTCTTAGGCCATTTCCCATGTCATCACAGGTACATCAGGTGCTTGTCAATAGGTACAAGCCTGAAACAACTGCAACAGCTTTTTTTAGTTAGTTACATGTTTGTGGTAGGTAATGCATGAAACACATCCCCTGCCCTCCAACTATATTTTTAAAACACCATCTGTAATTATCATTTTGAAATTAAACAAATACCAAGTGTCAAAGAACCTAAAACCCTTGGAGTGTCTAAAGATCAATCGAATGCAAAAGTCAATAACTAGGTGGATTTTACCACCAAACTCTAATTTGTTTGGCCACCCAGGCTGTAGATTTCTAAGAAATCCAACTCTCCATCTACAGGGTGTAAACATACTTGGACACTCAAACATCTCCTGTATTGCGCTTACAGCTGAACTTGCTTGTTCTATTCCGCTGAATCGTCAATCAGTTAAAGGGTCCAGCTAAGCCCTCTTGTTCCTCAAGGAAGGCAATCCATTCTCACATACGCGAACTGGCTTTAATTAAAGCAATTGTCCGACTGAATGGATTTTACAACTACTAGGATTTTAATTGCTGCCGCTTTTCGAGCAGCACACTAGCACCTTGCCAGAAAGTGCCAGTGTCAAGCTTAATTAGTGCTTCACAGTTGCGGTGTTTATGTTTTGGGAGGGCCACGCTTTTAAATATTCATGCCCCGGGTTGTCTGGCCTTGGTGGCCTGCTAACCAGCCACCTCCGAACGTCCCTTAGGAACCCTCCTGACAACCATTCCACCTTTCCAAGCAAAATTACCTTCAGCCCCAGAACTCCAATTTAGACCTTTTTTTCTTCTTTAAAGACTGGCCAGTGTGAGTAGAGGAGTAGTGGAGGCATTTCTATGCTTGAGAAAACAAAAAAGATCGGACAGTAAGGAGAGAGAAGCGAGAAGACTAGTTTCTCAGAAGGGCTGAGTGTAGCAACTCAATCAGAAAGGCCAGACAGAGGTGGGTCCACTTAAACGGTCTTTATTTTTCACGGTCATTACATGGTTAGAAAAAGAAGCCAAGGATCTTTCCTCCTGTGTGTTTTCGTCTGGCCTCTTCGTGGTCCATGATGCCAGCTGAGGTTGTCAACACAATGAACCTGCGGAGAAACAGGACTGTTGGTTAGATGAGCACTTCACCAAGCAATTTCTACCATCTCATTGTATTGATCCTTTTAAAAACCCTTTAGTAATCAGTTTCAAAACAAATAGCATATACTGAACCAAAGTTGTCAGAATTATTATTATTATTATTTTTTTTTTTTAAGAATTTTGAGGTCCATGTTCTGCAATATGAAGTACATCTACAACTGATGAGCAAGATTTTTTCCATGGTATCGTATCAACACGACACTTTGAAACTGTACTCTGTAAACTCAGACAGCAGACTGAACGTCCTTAATGCATGGCCACACATTTTTAATGCTTCGACAGACTGGCTTGCAGGAGCTGTGTGGGAGTGTCCCAGCGATTGAGGATAGAACCAGCAGACGATGAACATGCTGGCACCGAAGACATAGCACTGGCACTGCTCTCCCTCCGAACATTACACACATGAGTACTGAACAACCACATGCGTGCCAAGAAATGGAGGTAACTGATTACAAAATATAATATTCAGTAATAATATTTGAACTGCTAATCATTTTGATTTGTATGATCGCTGCCTCTGAAAAATTCAAACTTAACAAAAATGTTAAGAGAATCATTTATCCACAAAACCCATTTAAAAATGATACACTAAAGGAAAGAATTCCATAAATGTCCAGTGGAAAAACTGCACCTAATCCATCCGGTAATACAGTCAGATTCCATATTCACGGCTGTTCTCTAGCATAAAGAGATCATTATTCCAATAACAGCATCTTCTGCCATCTAGTGCAGGAAACCAGACAGTGACACACAGGTGCGATTCAGGAAGGTATCAGGCCACCATAAAAATATCCACACGAACAAAGACCGTCTCAGACAGCTACACTGGACCCTGGACATTTTGCACCTTCAATCCAGCCACCCACACACATACACCAACAAAACACTGCGAAAGATGCCACCACTTCACCAACCAACAGTCTAGACAGGTTTGCTCGCAGCAGACGGAATGTCACCCACGGCTACATCAAGTGCACTATGGGCAGAACACTGCCAGTCCAGCTTTCAGAGCAGGTTTACTGCCTGGGGGTACAAACAACTGATTGAGGATGGGACAACCAGCATACCACAAATCGGCAAGCAGAGATTCACATGCCTCTCATAGTGTAACCTTTGGCAACACTTTATGGACAAAAACTCCAACTGAGACTGAGAACTGACCAAACAGTTTCACCTCCAAGTAAAGATGACACAAGAGTGATTTCAGACACCAACCCGCCATCCAAATATGCCAGCTGACATCCTGGTGACCTTAGAAACAAAAACTTTCCTGAGCTTTTCTACAGCTAAACTGCTTTTAAAAATCTTACCGTCTAATTGACAATTCAATATTTACAGAAAAATTCATTCCAACCAGCATAACCAGGCTTCTCTTGACTAAAGTCTCTGATTTAAGCTTTCAAAAAATGCTCTGAGGATCATCATTAACTCCTTACTGCAAAACTCAATCCTGAAATTGAGCGAAGCTAAACTTCATTTCAATGCCTACATGAGGACAGTGTCATTCTTGACAATTCCTTTTGATTGTCTTTGCAGATCACACTCCTGGACCTCCATGTTAAATGCTCTCCATTTACACAAGTTATACATCCATCAACTCACCAGTAGCACTAAAATTTTAACAAAGTCGGGGGTGGGGGTGCAAGCTCCACTTAAGAGTAAAATTGAGTTCATAGCAAACTCAAAGCCATATATAAAGGATATAATCTTAACCTGGTGGTTACCACCTGCTTTACTCACTCAAAAACTACTCACTCTTCCTATTTATTTGCCGAGTACGAATACAATGTACACATTGCTGAAGAGGTTTGAAATACTTGACATTCAGTCTTGCAAGACTCCCTATACTGACACCAAGCTTGTCAATCATCCATTACCAACCACAGATCACCACTTGTCCCCATCACTTGGAGTTGGAGCTCAACTTTCAATTTCATTCTTCTTAATACACCACACAAAATTGTAAATATCCACTGCATCTCACTCCAGGATTGCAGGTTTAGCTCTCCACGCCGTCTTGAAACACAAACCAGAAGCATCTTCTAGTAAAGAGTCAGGTGAACAAGACTACGCTTACAAACTCACCCAAACTGTCTTGACGGCAACAGGTTGTTCTGCCACTTCTCCAAATCCTTCAGCTGGACATCGAATCGCGGGCTAATGACGCCACACTGCAACACACAAGAGTGATAATTTAAAACCAGAGATCAGGGGGCACAGAATCAGCCCAAAGGTGTACAAAGTTCAGCTTCATAGAATAAGCAGGTTTCCTTTCAATATCATTCACATGTAGCATGCACGTTCCCATTGTTTGGCAAATTAAAAATTATCTTAAACCTGCCATGTCTAGTTCTTGTGGAATGCTTTAGCTTTTGGGTCGTCTTTAACACAGCTTTGCATTGACTCGCATTGTATTTGAGTACGCAAATGTCACAATTGCTCACAGGCACACATACACGCACAAGCTGCTCAATTGACTCCCATGTTATCACAGGCATCGTTGTGTCAGAAAAGTTCACACTATTCACACCATTAACACATCGTGGCATCCTTGAGTTCACGTATGCTTGCATTGACTGTAAACCCATGGTGCTTAGGCATTTTTGACAAGGTCAATAGGGTTGTTTCTTCAAGTGGAAGGTTAGTGCAGAACAATGTTGCGCACAATGTCAGCAAATCAGACACTGCGGTGGGAAGACCATGGGCACGAGTTAGTTAAACCATCTACCATCATTTAATTGCATCCTCACCAACACCTGCAGTCAAAGATGGTAGCTGGAATTTTCCGCATGGATCAGCATTCTGCACTAACCTGGCACCACCTTGTCCGGATAACTGTTGGATCACATTAGCTAAAATGTGCATTTGAAAGTTGGATATAAACCCAGTTAGTAAGTACTGCCACATTTGTTTAACACATAGTAACACTTTCATTGAAGTTGGACTTTCCCAACTTGTGTTCACCTGGAATGTGCCATCAGCTCATACACTGTAGACCGGCGGACAACATGCATTGATGTCTTACCTTGTTCAATCTTCCTGTGAGATTCACTACGATCTTGCCAGCTCTGTGATCATCAATGATCTCAAACTCGCCAATGTAACCTGAGAACACACAAATTACACCAACATTCATTTGCCTGTCTAGAGGCTACATTGTAGCATGATAAAACTACAAAGAAAACAAAGTCATCAAATGAGCAGCAAGACCGCATTACAATTCTTTAACAAAATTGATTCTGCAGCATCACACAACACAATCTGGTTAGGTGCAGGTTGGCCGGGTCGAAACAGTTACTTACCATGCTTCATCATGACGGTGAGGAAGCGCACTATGACTTTAGAACAGGGTCTGATGAGAACCTGGCGTTTCCCACGTTTCTCAGCATTGTTGATGCTTTTCAGCGCATCCGCGAGAACGTTCATACGCACCATGATGCCTGTGGAATAAAAGACCACAACTTTGAGCTTGACATGACCACCTCATGAGGTGCTCCATAGGGAGCAAAGCTACATTGCATTACACTACATTACACTGGGCCTAGCTAAGCGACTACCATTTCTCCAAATGTCAACAAGCGGAGATACAAGTTAAATACTTTAAACATGCCAAACCGACCAGTCTACGGCCGTATTTACTTGTAACGAATATCCACTTAACCGTTTACTAACGGGGTTCAACAAAAACTATATAAAGGAGTCACAGTTGATACTTTAAGTTACCACGACAGTACTGGTCGGGTTAGCGTTTGTGTTAGCCAGCTAGCTAATGATGGTTAACATTACACCTATGGTTTAACGACAGTGAAGAACGACCTATTGAACACAGTACTTTGCCTACCACGTAAACCTCTTCGACAGTTTCATTGGTAAACATCTACACATTTACACTAGTCTCTGACTTCAACTAAGTGCGGTGTGACTAGAGTAGAATGAAGCACACACGTTGCAAATATCAGTGAAACCATAGTGCTAGCACATATCACCCACACAGGAGACTGTGCACAGGCTAGGTAGGCATAAGTTGTCGGGCAATTACTCCGAGACGGAGGGGTCAATTTAAGTAAATCGAAGTAATATTGGGGACTCCAGATGTTCTTTGGTTATATTCTGCTCAAACACATATAGAAAGAATATGGATGGCATAGATTTTACTTAGATTTTAGGAGGATGGTAATCAGGATTGCCTTACCGGTTCTGCAATATGGCGGAAAGAGGAAGGAAGGAGAATTCGCGGTGCGATTTGGGAAATATGAACTCTCGCGCGAACATGTTCTACTTGCTTGGGACAAAAGCTGACGCTTAAAGTCGCTCTGTTTGTGTTGGGCCAACTGCTATAATGTTTCAATTAGTTAGGGTTAAAAAAAAAAAAAGAAAAAAAGAAAAACAGACAGAATGAGAATATACCATGGAATATACCAGCTGATCCACCTCAAGGCATACAGCAAAACGTATTAGTTTAATTAGCTACTTCAAATAGCTGTCAGTTGTCCCCTTTAAAAACGGATGGCACTCAGGTTTTATAGTTATTTGCATGTTTGAGAAATTGTGTACAGTAACCATAACAACATATTGGCTACTATCGGAGTGTAAGAAAGCACACGTTTAATGCCGATATAATATGGAATTACACCCGTCGGTGTGGTTATCGGAAAAAAATAAGTAGAAACTGAAATTGTGCGGCGTGTTTTTGAACTCCACACAGCATCCATGTAATTTACGTAACAATATGTGTCATAGTTAGCTTCTCTGTGGATGTTGCACGAGAGCCTCTGCTGTTGAATTAAACGTCTGGGAGCTGACACAGCAGTAGAGTGATTTTGGTTAACTTTTCGACGTCCTCTAGGCAATGTAAGAAATGGCCCGCTTGCTCCAAGATCCCACGACCAACCTTGTGCCATCCACTCGGAGACCAGGGCTGCGTTCTATGCATGAAAGCACCTTCACGTTAACAGACTCATCAGAAACAAGTTATGCCACAGTAATGAATGAGGTGAGAAAATAGTCAGCATTGACAACGCTTATTTCAACAATTGCTCCATAACCGTCATGGATATTAGGCTACATGACTTACTTTAAACAAACACTTAATTTGCAACCCTAGAGCTACTGTGGGCGAGACTCCAGGGGCCAGCCACTGATATTTTTCATCAGAGAAGCGCAGTTTCCCTCCCAGCAAGAAAACAAGTTGGACCTCAGCAACACATCTGCTACTTACGCATCAACACACAGCAGGGACGTCCACTGTCCTAAGGACATTATTCCGGTCTGAGCCATATCTCATATATATGCATATTGGCAAATATCCTATATCCAGTTCAAACATCCAATAGTGTTGCTGTGTTGTTCATTTCGTACCGCTGTGTTTTATTTATCTCTTTTAAAACGGTAGTTACGCTGTACATGCAGTAGATGGCAGTGTGTGCCAATCTATAATACTGACTGGGGCGGTAACAGCAGTGCACGTTTGTTAGGGCAGATCGAAAAAGCGAATAAACAAACAAACTATTATACATATTGCTGACTTGAATATTGGACTATTAGAGTAAGGTAGCTACTAGTAACTAGTAGAGTAATTTTCTGTTTCCCTCCATCACATAGCACAACGTTCTCCAGAGCTATAGGTCGAGAAATTGGACCCGCAGTCATGAAGGCTTGGCTATGAAAGACGTCACCAATCCCTCTGGGTCAACCTTGTACCAAAGCAGCTACCGTGACAGCCATCAAAAACCCGGCTCGAGCATCTGCCACGGAGTCATGCCGTTGGGTCATCCCACTACCTGGCACAGTTATGACATTCTCACAGGTGCACCACTGCTCCTCTTACTGATAAACACCAACAGATTCTCACCTTACAGTGCATTATAGTTTGAAGTAGTGGTTATGTGGGGACACTCTAGAGTTCTATGTATTCAATGATCTTTGGTTCTATAGTTTGTCACAATGCCTTATAATAATAGAAAGAGCCCTTTCTGTGGCGCCTGTCACATCCCTCTCAAAGCCTCTCAAATAATTATTTTTTGGAATGTCCAAAATTGTCTATCACCCAGGGTAGCTGTGGCCCTGGTTTAAGTGTGTATGAAGTACAAGGGGGGAAAGGGCACTGTAATAATAATAATGCTTGATAATGTCATGGTTTCTCCAGGGAAGGAGAAAGCACCTGCTGGCCCAGGCAAAGCTCGGAGAACCAGAGACAAGTCCCTGTGGGCTCAACGGCACTGGGAGACAGACAGCAGTGCCCTCAGACTGTACTGAACATTTAGGTCCACTGGAGGGTGAACAGCCAAATGGCAACTGGATTACCAATAAAAATGCCTGCCTATGGTTAACCAACAGTGTGATGGGATCCTGAAGGTCAGTTGTTGGTCCACGCTAAAATATCCACACATCAGTAGCTACTAAATTATAGCATCACCATAGCAACAGACTTTCTGCTTTGAGGAAAGTCCAAGTGAAAGACTTGATGTGACACTGTGTGCTGCATGATTAATTACAGTCAATGTTTCCTATTAAACCAGTTCTTTCATCAGCATCATTAGTTTCTACATAATCAGTGTTCTAGGACTAGTAGTTGCATATCATTCTCCCATGTCCACACCCAAGGCTGAAGTGCCCTTGGGCAGGGCACCTAACCCCTCATTGCTGCATAGCACCACTAAGCCTTGTTCTGGGTTTTTGTGTGGTCACTAAAATCTAGTTTTTTTCAATTGCTAACAAGCATACTTTTTCTAAACTCTTTTTCTCAATCATTTATTCAGTGTTCATTCAATGATTATCATATGTATACCCGTTGTGTTGCTGTTATTGCCAAACTAAGGCTGTTGTACTGTATTTAAGATTTTGGACATTAGAGTTCCATTTCTGGCACGCTGTGTGTAAGCATTTGGAAATAAGACATGAAAGATGCATAATTTTGGTGTTGGGGAGGTCCTGTATGTAAAGAAAATGTAAGCATTATAGAAGTGTAAAAAAAGCAAGAAATGGGTCAACTGTATGGCTACAGACTGGTGGTGTGCTGTATTTAGTTTTGAAAATGAGGCTCAAGATTGGACAAAATCCTGTTAGCTTAGATTGCAAAAAAATGTCTAATGTCTAATGGCTGAATCCCAGTGTCCCTCCTAAACCCGGAACCCTCTATGACTTAACTGGCATGAATTTACATTTACATTTATGCATTTAGCAGATGCTTTTATTTAAAGCGACTTACAAAAAGAGGATAAACAATCAAGCTACAGCACAATTAAAAACTAAGTGTGCATATTGCTAACATTAAATTTGCAGGGCATGAAAGTGCAGGAGAGTAATAATAGTATAGTATATAGAGAGAGTGCGGGTAGCACTGTAAGTTTATCCCAGGTGTTCAGGAATTTTTTGCCAGGAGATTTTTCTCGGAAGAGCTGGGTTTTCCAGAATTTCTTGAAGGTGGAGAGGGTATCTGTTTTTCTGGTAGCACTGGAAAGGTCATTCTACCAGCGTGGAACAACAGATGAGAAAAGGATTGCCCTGTGCAAGGTGTTGGCCGTGCAAGACAACAAGGAGCAAAGTGGCTGGAAGGCAACATATGGCTTCAGGAGGGTATTGAGATAGGTGGGAGCCGATTCATCAATCACCCTGTAGGCCAACGTTAGTGCTTTGAATTTAATGCGAGTAGCTGAGGGTAGCCAGTGGAGTTCAGTGAACAAAGGTGTGACATGAGCTTATTGGCTGGTTGAAAACTAGGTGTGCAGCTGCATTCTGGATCATCTGTAGCAGTTTCCCAGCACAGGCTGGCAAACCTGTTAGGAGGGCATTGCTGTAGTCAAGGCGAGAGATAATCAAGGTCTGCACCAGAAGCTGAGTTACATGAGGCAGATTCATGGTAGTTAAGTCTTTGAGGGTTAAGGGCCTAGCGGGGACATTGAGATTCAGCCAGTGTGTTCTTTGCATCACTATGCATGAATATGTAGAAGTGCAGTGGCCAAATTTCCTGCAGGGATCAAACTAGGTAGTATCCACTATGTTTAAAGAAAGTTCAAATAAATGCCCGTAGGACTGTGGTAATCTGCACACACAATAATAACACAAGTTTGGCTGAGATATAAGGCCACTTCCTGTTTAGCGATTTTGCCATCATATTTAATTCTGTCATCTCTGACTGCTTTGACAGACAAACAAATAATGTAATCACATCAGGCATGTCCTGAAGATCATCTGTGTCAAGTTTTGTGATAATCAGTCAAAATATGTGGCCACTGAAAAATTTGTTTGATAACAACCTAGCCTAGAAATCTAGACGCACCCTGGGGGTAGCAAATAGTTTTGCTCAATGGGTACTTCCAGCAACATACCATAAGGTTTTACCAAGCCTTAGTAAGACCAATCACAATGCTGTCTTTGTGGGGAGTTGTTGGCTGGGCTGAGCAAGATAACGAAGGGCTGTCAACAGTGGCAAAGGAATAGCGGTCATTTGAATCGGCTCTAGCATCGACTTTGGAGCAGTTAAGACTTGGACTTTTCTTTGAAAGTTGAGCAGAAAAAGGCATCGCAGAGGAGGTGGTAGGCCATTTGCGGACGTTGCTCTAATTGGTCGTAGCGCGTCGTGCCCAGACTCTACATTTGTGACCAAACTGGACCAAATTTGTTGTGGTCCCTCAGGGTCACTAGTTTGGTTGAGATTTTAACTTCGCTGTCAAATTTGGTTGACAGCTACCGCCGAACACTTGACAAGCTTAAATCTGTTTTATAACTTATGTTCAGCTTGGTCTGAAGACTACATGTGCCAAGTTTCATGGAAATTGTAAGGAAAAAGTACATTGTCCATTCTTAAACCACTTTATTATTTTCGGTAGTCCTCAAAAAGACAGTAAAAGATAAATAATGAGAGCAAGATGGGACAGATGAAAATTTGAATGAGGTAAAACATAGACAAGACATAGAAGGGACAAAGGGTGACATCTAACATATTTACAACAGTGACCTGAACGAGTGTGAGTGTTGCAGAAGCTTCATTTGGGATCCTTGGTGAGAGCCCAACAGTGAACAGTACAGCAGTGAGTCTCAAACACACCACCCACAACACACATGAACAGCCTTGAACTCCAGTTTCATGTAGGTTCAGTGCAATTATTAAAAAAAAAAAAGAAAGAAAGAAACAAAAAAAAAAAAAAAACAACAACAAAAAAAATACAAAACAAATCGAGGCAACTAATGCAGTCAACCGGACCAGGTAGACAGATCTGTAGCCATCAAGAATACAAAGCTAAGTCCATGTTTTTATTTTCTTTTTTTAAAAAGCAACTGTCTTTTTAAAGGGTCATCTAGGCATACTCTGTTTAAACGTTCTATACTGCACTAGGTAGTTGCCTTTCTTGCTTTAAGAAATGGGAATGGCTTTGAAAAAAAAAGCAAAATGAAGGAAAAAAAAAAAAAAAAGGCAGGCTAAAACTCACATAGATTTGAACAAGACCAATATTATAACAACCAAATCATTGTGCCTAATGCAAAGATGTGATCTGAACTATTAAGAGAAGGGGTGGGACTGCAGGCAGCAAACAAACCCAGTGTGACAGCTGCATGCATGTGCCAATCCTCAAAGTGAGCACGACCCACCAGCAGACTAGAGCCCAGACTGCACAGGCAGCCAGGCTCTGGCAAAGAGCTTTCAAATTGGTCTTAATCTGAGCAGACACGAGGGGTTGGGGGAAGCGGCATTCAACTTCAACTTTCAGTAACTCTCTTTTTTTCTCTCCATCTGGCACCTTTGACCTTCTTTACTCGTTCTTCTTCTCCTTCTGTTTCAGCAGTTTGTTGATTTCCCTCTTAGCCATGCCGGCGTACTTGGTGATGATGCCATGTTGGTTGAGACCAGGCAGGAGCAACAGGAAACTCACTGGGAGGAGAGAGCATACAGACTTAGGACATGGGTGCAGTTCTCTGTAGTTCATAGAAACATGACCACACCATAAACAGTGGTGATGGGCAAAGTAAGGCTTTGATATGTCTGAAGCAATTGTGCCAGTAGTTGTCGAGGCTTTGAAAATCTCTCATACCGATATACCCATGGTAGTCTGCTTGGCTTACTCAACACATTTTGACATTTTAAACCAATAGGGGAAGCTAAATGCGCTAACTAACTAACTGACTGACTAATCACATGACCTTCTGAACCACACATCTGAACAGTGCTTCGGAACATTTGTGTTTCTGGAGCTTGACAGAGTGTCAACACGTCAGTTTCTAACGTCACATCCCTACTTACCAGCTTAACCATTACAAGCAATCATTGAGTTGAGTGGATAAAAGGACATTAAAGACGGATGTGTTATGAGAACAAGAGCATCTGATAAGCCAGCGAGAGAGAGAGAGAGAGAAAAAGACACACAGAGAGAGAGAGGAAGTGAGGCAACAGGGTACGAATGCATTATTGGACTGAATTACTGCAGGCAAGAGAAAAACGTAATGGAGAATAACTACAGAGACAAGGCTGAGAAACTTGTAGCAAGCCCTGGAGGTCATCTCGCAATTGGCCTCACAAACAAGCCATTAGCAGCTGCAGTTTGTCTGTAAGGCTATGCCACTTTCAATTGTTCAATTTAAGGCTGTCCTAAGGCCCTCTGCTTCCTTATAGCAGAGCCATGTCAAACTACTGAAGGCCCATTATATTCAGCTCAGCACAATATATAGTTAAAAGTAGTCTTTTCCTTGAGGCCTTTCGAAAACAAGCGGCCATCACATGTGATACCAGAGGATTACTGCTTACACCTTGTTTACACTGAAGACCAAATTAAGTACTGATAAGCTCCAACCTTTCCTCTTAAAGGGAGAGCAAGTCTAAGCAGAACCAAACTCTGCAAGACCACGGTTTTGACACACAAGACCAGCTTGTCTGAGACCAGTCGCCCGTCACTCAGGTCAAAATCGCCAAAGGCTTCTGAGACCTTCGCTTGACAGTGGTCGGGATACTTTCTGCTTAAACCAAACGCTACTGCTTGGTCGTGACCTATGCTATGCAGGAGGGAATCAGACACTGGAAAAAGGGCACCTTCTCTTTAAAAATGGGGCAGAGGACCCACACCATCTAAAAGTCCGAGGGAGGGGGAAAAAAAAAGTCCAAAAGTCAACTGAAACAACGTTACCTTCATGGACCAGTGTTACCGAGGTGGATAAAACAACTCCATGAAGTTAACAATCTTCATGGCAGCCTAAAAGTATAAGCCATTACGTGTTTTCCTCAGGGATTAAAGTAAAAAAAAATCCTGAGCCTGAACTTTTTTAGACTCATACACGCAACACTATACGGGGTGTTGGGTAAGTTACTTTTAAAATGTATCCCACTATAGCAGAGACAGCCCGGGTTCAGAAAGTAAAAGTCCTGCAACAAATTTGTTCCACCCATGTAGTAAATTAGCTCATCCTAATTAGCAC